>PVLC010002772.1:55408-108543 GCA_004027655.1 Graphiurus murinus
CCTCCTCCTCCTTCTCCTTCTCCTTCTCCTCCTCCTCTACCACCACCTCCTCCTCCTCTTTGGCTGCCTTGGGAGCACAGAGGGTTTTAAGAGGAGAGGGGTTAATAAAAAGGTCAAATAAAATCATAATATTGAACAGAATGAAATATCTTTATTTGCCACCAAAAAAAAAAAAAAAAAAATCACAGCAATCCCTCTGGGACTGGAGCAGGGTGAAGATTGCACTGTACACACGCACTCACTCAGGCACACAGAGATGGGTGATTTGAATTTCATTCCGCAAGTCTTCCCCATCCTCTCGGGTAGAAAGAAATGCTTGTGAAATTTATTTACAAAAATTTAGGCCCCAGCAAGGGGGAGGCTCCCGATCCCATCTCCCTACTGTCTCCTCCACCCAATCTTTTTTTTTTTTTCTTAAAGAAAAAAAAAAAAAAAAAAAAAGGAGGTACCAACTGCAACTGCATAGACTAGCTATAAATCCATGGAGTGGGGCACTGCTTGGAAGAAGGTTAGGACACCTCAATGCACCAGTTATTTCAAAGGAAGGCTCTACACATTTAGGGGGGAGAACAACTAGGCTCGGGTGGGGCCGGGGCGCAGGAGGAGGTAGGACACGACTTTGCACACCTAACACCAGGTCGAAGGTACAGGAATTTCACAGCAAGGCAGGATCACATTTAGCTGCCCCATATCAGTGGGGCAAGATGGGGTCGGGGTGGGGAGCCCGAGAGGTCTCCCCTTGCAGACAAGGTGTCTCAGCGGATCTTTTCACTTGGGCAAGGGAAGGCTTACAGTTCAAGGATTGTTCAGCTCAGGCGCCCATTACGCTCGCCCCTCCCCCACCCAATCCGAGCAGCAAGACATTGTCGCGAGGTGTGTTTTCTTTTAAATAAAGAGTCTTGGGGCCTCGGCGCCAACGGGGTCCACCCGCCGCGGGTCAGCGCTCCCTTCGCCCCCTTTTCCAGGCCCGGTCTCTATCCCCGCAGTGAGTCAGGCCAAAGGTGAAGGAGGTTCCGGAAGTAAGTGCCAGCCACGGCAGCGGGGCCAGCCCTGGCCACAGTCCGGTTTTCCACCCGCGGACAGAAGACGAGTTAGAAAATTAAAAATAAAAATAAAATAAAATAATTTCCCCCCGCCCTCCCCCCTCCCCAGGGCTCGGTCTGCAGTTACAGCAGCGGGTTTCCTGAAAAATACTGCAGCCGGTCTCTGCTTAGTTTTTTTTCTTTCATCCTTCTGTTCTGAAACCAAATTTTCACTTGTCGGTCCGTCAGGTTCAGCATCCGGGACAGCTGCAGCCGCTTCTCTTTGTTGATGTACACGTTGAAGAAAAACTCTCGCTCCAGTTCCCGGATCTGGAATTTCGAATAAGGGCAGCGCTTCTTGCGGGTGCGGGGGGCGTCTGGAGGGAGGGGAGGGGGCAAGTGCGAGGAGAGGGGAGAGAGACACGTGAGACCCGCGGAGCGCTCCGGCCCCTCTCCCAGCCCGTCGCCAGCCCTCCCTCCAGGCCGGCGGCTTCCTCCTGGCCGCAGCGCTGGGGCCGGGGCGGGCCTCGACCCCTCTGCCAGGTCTAGCTCGGGACTCCCACTCAAACCCTCTGCCCCTCGGCGACAGCCTTAGCTGGCGGGGTCTGGGGGAGAAGGAAAGCCTGGGGGGCCACGTGGGTCCCCCGGGCCCCTGCCTGCGCTCCTGCAGCCCTCGGCCCCTTCCAGGGCGGCCCTCCGCAGGATTCTGAACGTCCAGGACCCCCTCCCCCAGAAATCCGGGGGAACCGCGGAGAACAGGCGCGAAGAAGTGCGATCTGGCAGGGGCAGTGGGGAAGCCGAGAGGAAACCAGAGAGCCGGGCAGGCACCTCGACACCCCGCGCCTCTGCCCGGGGCCCGGGGCCGCGCCTGCACGCCGCCTCGCTAGGCCGACGCCGAGGCCGCAGACCGAGCAGAGACGCCGAGACCCCGGCCCAGAGCGCAGGGGAGCCCGGCCCGCCTCGCCCCCTTCCCCGCTCGCCGCTAACCCCCGGGTTTCTCAGGTTTCTGCTCAAAGACTCAGGAGCACTTAGTTTGAACATTTTCAAAAACAGTTTTTAAAAGGAAGCGGGGCAGCCCTGGCTCGCCTCCGGGTCTCAGGTTCTGCTCCGCTGCTGGTCTCCTCCACCTCTCCCCCTCTCTGGGTCTCTCCCGGCCTTTCCCTCGCCCTCCCCTTTCTCCCCCTCCACCCCTCCCCTCCCTCCCACCCCCACCCCCGGCCGCCCGGCTCCCCGTCCTTCCTTAAATGCTCCTCTAAGTTCACGATCAAAGTTAATATCGCCCGCAATGGTGGCACTTTTAAAAAATTTCACAGACCGAGGGAGATAACGGGGGAGGGGGGTTCACCCGGCTTTTCCAAAGAGCCCTTTTCCCTCCCTCCCCACCCCTTCTCCATCGTAAAAAGTCAAGTCGTTGGGAGAGAGGGCTTTGTAGGTTATAATAAAATCCTTTGAATGCTTATAAAACTCCACATAAAATCGGACTGACCCAAAACACGAGGCTGTCCCCGCTCCCCATGCCTCCCCCCTACTTGGCCCTCCCTCTCGCTCCCTCCCTCGCTGCCCGCCTGTCCCCGGCCGCTGCTACCTACTGGGGGCGGCTCCCTTGGCCGGCTCCTTGGTCGCCGAGTGGGCAGAACCGGACGAGCTGGGGTTCGTGTTCTCCTCCTCGGCCTCCGCCTCGGTCCCCGCTTCAGCCTGGGACGGCAGTCCCGAGGCCGGGGGCGCGTCGGGCTCCCCCTTGGCCTCACCCTTGCCGGAGCAAGGGGGCTCGGCGGGCGCGTCGCTGCCACCGCAGTAGGCGTTGTCGAAGAAGCGGTCGAAGGCTTGAGGCAGGACGCTGTTCTTGTTGACCGAGGAGTAGAAGCCGGCGGGGGCGGCGTGCGGGGCGCTGGGGTGGTGGTGGCCGCCGTAGGAGCCTTCGTTTTTCATGAGGATCTCGGTGACTGCGGAAGGAGGAAGGCACTCCCGGTGCATGAGCTCGTCGGCCGCCGCATAGCAGGACGAGTAGCTGTTCCGGTGATGCCACTTGCTGGAGGGCTCCAGGCCGTAGGAGACCTCCCGGACCGGGGGCACTTGGGCCGAGTAGGGGTAGGAGATCTGACGAGAGGGGGCCTGGGGCAGGAAGGAGGACACCGTGGAGAACTCGGGCACGTAGTAAGTGCAACTGGGCAGATAGAGGTTGGAGGCGCAGCTCCCCCGCTCGCCGAAGTCAGCGCCCCTCTCCTTGCGCGACGGCGAGCAGAAGTTGCCCAGGTTGACCGAGTTAAACATCGTTCTCCTCTCCTGCCGGCTCCGGATGGAGGTTTTGGACCCGGTCTAGCGAGGGGGGAAAATTTGGGAAGGCGAGATGACGCGTTATCCGTCTTAGTCTCTCTCTCCCGAGCACGTGATCCAAAGTAGATATTGTCATATATCAGTTCGGAGCACTTCGCAGACGTAGGAGGGGTTCTCTCTTAGGTAAGATCGGGGACGTTCAGGCGATTGGTTTGCAAACACCGCAGAAACATTATGAAAATCAATTGCAGATTTGTATTCGTTTTTCTCTCGTCACTCCCCTCCTCTCCACTCCACAGAGCGAGCAAAGGAGGAGAGAGAGGGTTGGGGTGGGGTGGGCGGTGGGATGGGCGGGGGCGGTGGCTGGGAGGGGGCAATTGTATTTTTTTTCCTAGCTGCTGCTCTTTTTTTCCCCCAGGATTGGGGGAAGGAGGAGAGCGTTGAGTGCGGGGGTCTTGCCTCCTCCCTGTGATCAGCAGAGACTGGGAAGAGAGTGAGGACTCCTTTCCCCACAGCTGATTTCTTCCAGAATAGCGAATCTTTCCCCCCAAGTCTCAGGGACTCTTACCCCTCCAACCTGCGGTCAGCGCCTGTTTACAAGAGTTTGAAGAAGTCCATTCTGTTATTTTCCCAACCAGAGCTGGCTGTCAAGACTCGCTTTTAGGTCTTTAGAGAGGCTCCCCGGAAGAGTATCTGAAGTTTCCCAAAGGTGAGGCAGCACAGCTGCAAGCCAGTGTCCCAACTTTGTCTGGCTTGCTGTGCTGCCGCCGGCTAGGGACTCAGATTAGTCATAAACGAGTGGTGAGCAGTGCGCCAGCCGCCCAGCCGGTGCCTGGCGAAGTCTGGGAAAAACCTTCTCTAATGTTGTGTTAAATATTTAGTATGAGAGAGTGGCCCTGGGTGAATATTTCATGCCTGCCTTTATTGTCAATCAATGTGCAGAAAGCTACATTCGCTGTGGATTTTAAAATCCCAAACCCCAAAGAAAAAGATTAGAATGAGAGTCATGCATCTTCTCTGTCGGGGCTGTGGGGTTGGGGGCTCAGCCTCAGCTAGTTGGCTGAAAAGAAGCGTGGTGTGGGGGGGGCAGGCAAAATGTGGTATGGGGTCTAGGTTTCCTATCTTTCAATGACTTGGGAGGCTTGGAGGTGGGTGGTAGGGCCAGGTGTGGTTCTCATATGAAGACCAGCGGGACAGTAGTAGGGAGCTGGGACCCTGAGGCAGATAGGGTAGAGCTGGGGGCCCCCAGACCCTCACCCCGGGGCTGCAGCCAGACCTTAGTGCTTCCTTCCTGTTTCTCAGTCCTGCCTGGCCCTCCTGCAAGTCCCTCAACCTCCTGAGTGGCTATGACCCAAGGGGTAGTAGAGTCAGTGATTCTGCCCTCCCTTGCCTCTCATTCCTTTGGGCACAACAGGACACATCTGGGCAGCTGAAAATCACTTTATTGAAATGTTCTGGTTCAAAGGGGCTAGAGCAACTGGCACAAAGATAAAGCAACCTTCCTTCCAAGGAGGAGGCACTAGGGCATGATTTGTCAGGGAAGGAGGGGAAGAGCTAAAGCCCCCCAAAGACTCAACCCACTGCACTGTCAGAGAAAGCCAAAAATGGCCCCAAGCTTCCTTACACTCCTAGCTCTTGGTTAACATTGGTCTCCACTTTACATTTTTTATTCGGATATGATTTTCCTGACTGAGGCATGATGATGTGCTGAGGCCCCCACAGCAGATAGGGAAGACACAAAAATGGTAACTTGTCTACAAATACAACCCCCCAAGTTCATTCCTTCTCAAGTCTCCTGCTACCCAAATTTGTTTAGTCTTTAGGGCAACACCTGGGTGGAGTCTGCTCTGACCAGGGGTTCCATTCTTGGGGTGACTACAGAATAGTCCACCACTACCTACTCAGTGTGTAGTGTTTCTGCTTCCTCAGTCCTCCTTTAGTCCTGGCCGGATCTTAACTGAGGGCAAAGAGGAAGTAGATTGGGGCCTTGCTAAAGTGTAGAACTTCTCTGTAGGGAAGGGGCCACAAAAGGAAAAATCTGTTGCCTTTCCTCCTTCCTCTAGCCCTTTTAATAGGGTGAACTGGGGGCAGCATTTTTAATTATAATGGCGGGGAACTATGGGCTGTGGCTTTTATGGGGTTCGCGCTGACCTCATTAAACTTAGAGTTTACTACAGGCAAATGCCCCCCAAACAGTGATAGAAACCAGGAAGAGGGAGGCACGAGGTACCCCTATCCCTCGCAGAGGTGTGAATGAGCACAGTCTCAGCTTCTGCTTTCCCCACTGCCCAGCAAGGCACTGCTTCCTTCCCCCTCCAGGTCTCCTAGATGATGTGGGGCCCAGTCCCCCAAGGCAGCATTCTGCACAGCTAGGGCCAAGGAGGGTGGGCTGCTTCCTGTGAGGAGACAGCTGTAGGCCTGAGCACTTGAATTTGACCACCAAAGTTTATTCCCGGGCCACCATAAAAGTGAGCCAGGCGGCTGCAAGGAGCTGCTGGCGGCCTTATTTCCTTGAAAAAAAAAAAAAAAGAAAGAAAGAAAGAAAGAAAAAAAGAAAGAACAAGGAGCTGATGTTCAGGAAACTCTGGGGTCTCCCACCAGAGACTTCTGAGAAGTAATACTCTTCTAAAAGTAAAGCACCAAGTTTTAATTTTTTTCTAGTGTCTGTCTGACTTCTAATTTTTCAACAACTTAAAAAAAAATTTCCAGCAGCTGGCAATTGCTGCTGGGGTCAAGGAGAGAAGGCACTGGCCTTTGAGGTCAGCTAGATGTTGATTGGCAAAGATGCCCGCTGTGTGGGGTAGTGGCCTGCCTGCCTACCCTCGGGTTTGGGCCACCCTCAAGCATGGGCTGAACTTGCCCCTGGCTGCACCTTCTCAGTTTGTGGCTTCTGGACAGGCAGATTGCTTATGTTTCTGATGTGGGACTCATCTGTAGCCCTTATCCCTTCCCTGGCAGGCCTCACTCCAGGCGGTTTCTTTTTGCCTCACCTGGTGGGCACCGGGGGCCCCTGCATCCGCCTGGGGTCCCAGCCTTCACCTGAAATCCTCTGCGGCAGGGCCATCATGCTCTCCTTACTGGCTTTGGTGGCCCCCATTCCCATCACCTGCCTGGCCGCTGTCTCAGTCTGGCCAGGGCCAAGGAGACTCCTGCGTCTCTCTCTCCCACACAGGGACAACGGGGGTGGCTTCTGAAGGGGGCAGTATCTAGCAGATTCCAGCTTGGGTGGCTCCCAGCGCAACCTCCTGCACACAGCACTGGAATCGCCTTGTGGCTTGTCTGCCTCTTCCCATTGCTCTAGGTTCTAGAAAGCAGATCTTGGTAGGGGAAGAGGCCTACCCCACAGATCATGATCTAGGAAGAAAGCCCTAAGAGGAAAAGGGGGGTCGGTAAAATCTCCGGTGGTGGCCTTGCATTGTAAATTCAGTTCAGTGCGAAGTCAATAAAAAGATAAGCAGAGGGAGTCCCACGCTTGGGCACCTTCAGTTCCCAGGCTGGTGGGTGAGGAGGAGCCCGCATTAAAAATCAGATTGCACCTTTTTTGCACATATTTCTCTCCCTTAGAGCAGTGTTGCTGTGTTGAATAATCCCTTTAGAGTGCTTTAGGATTTTCAGACTATCAGTTTATCTTGCTCTCAGGACACCAATACCTCACTCCACCCCCAGCCCCGGTGCTGGAAAGAGTGCAACTTTTGGGGCTGCTGATTTTCGACTTCTACCTCTCCTTAGCCCTGGTCAGCACCCCAAGCCCAAGGCCCCAGTTCACACCATCTAAGCGGGTGAACCCTGCCTTGGGTTTCCTGGGGCCTATGGAAGAGGTAGGGGGAAGAGAAAACAGCAACTCCCCTGCCCTCCCCGAGGCCCCACCCAGCTTTCTCGGAGCAGAGGGATTGTCCCCAGAGGCTAGCAATGCAACCCCATTTCTCCCCATAAAAGCCCCGTTTTATGAGCCAGTTCCACTGGCCCCTTCACCAAATGCTCTAAAACGAAGGAAATGTCTTAAAAGCAGTCTGGAAATGGAGCTGCTGCCATTGGGCCTTAGTTTCCAAAGCCAGTTGAGGCCTCACAGAAAATATCTTTTTTCTGGGCGGAATTGCCTTCTTGGGCCACCCGGCTCTCCCGCCTCACTCGCCTCACTGGGAGTGGAGGCTGGGTTGGCCAGAGCCGCCATTCCTGGCTTTAGCGCCTACTTAGGCTCGGACCCAGTCTGCGCTGATCAAAGTGAGCTCGCGGCATTTTTATGAGATCAACTTCAGTGGCTCTTTACTTGTAATCAGACGCCTGGGTCGAAAATGCAAAAGGGAACAACCCATCAATCCAAAAAGGAAAAGGAGAGAGGTCAAAAAATTCAGGTGACACAGAGCAAGAAGATTCCAGTCACCACCACCAACAAAAAAGACCCTTTGCCCCCAGCAAGAATGGTTTGTGGGTCTGCCCCAGGCCCTGCGTATCTGCCTCCACATTTTGCCCGGATCTCCCAGAGCTCTGACTGGTCAGTGCTGGGAAGCTTGATCCAAAAGCTTCCACAAGGTGGACTCCTGCGTGGAGCTGGGGTGCCTGCCTGAGCCTCCTAGCCCCAGCAAGGAAGCAGCCTTCTGCTTCCGATTTAAAATCTTCCCCATTTTGCTGCTTTCCTTTGCGGTCTCTGTGGGTCTCTCTTTGCTACAGCCAGAAGTTGAGTTACAGGAAGATTCGCCAGAGATTTATCACCGGGCCCCAAACTTGGAGAGCCTCGTTGTCATAAACAGCCGTCTATTGTCTAGACTTTTATCTCCGGGTATGGATCTGGACCATGCATTAGCGAGGCTCAGGGGACGGGCTGGCTCTGCAGGGTGTGCGGTGCAGCCGGTGCCTGCCCCGACCCCCAGGGGCTTCTCTGGGTCAGTTTAGGAGAGTGCACAAATTTGAGTGTGTTCTTGGAGCTGAGCAGGTATACCTGAGGGCTCACGGG
This sequence comes from Graphiurus murinus, assembly GCA_004027655.1. Taxonomy (NCBI): domain Eukaryota; kingdom Metazoa; phylum Chordata; class Mammalia; order Rodentia; family Gliridae; genus Graphiurus; species Graphiurus murinus. Next base: position 63,656 of record PVLC010002772.1, read on the forward strand.
TGGAGGCCCGAGGTAGGAAAGGTCTTTCTGTGCCTGGGAACATTCCGGTGCGGTGCGTGTACTTGTGTGTTGGGTGAGAATTTGTCACGGTGTGCTTTGTTCTGGGGGCATTTTAAGTGTTCTGTCTTGGCTTTTGCGGGTTTTATTAACCTGCATCCGCTTGGCTTGTTTATGTCCCTTCCAAGCAGATCATCTGGTGTTTTTCAATATTGGAGCCCATTGTGTTTGTTGGGCTTCTCTGAGGAAATGGTTTTGGGTGATACCTTCCCTGCCTTACCCCCTCAAATCTCCCCTACTTACCCTGGGTCATGCCTCAGCTTCTGCTCCCCCCCCCCCCCCCGGTGTCTGACCTTGCCTTACTCTCTTCGAGTCCCTAAATCTCCAAAGTGCCTGCCAATTTTTGGTTGCAGACAGGGAGCACATTTTTGCAGGATGAAGTCTATCTATATCTTTCCCACACTAGGGGGAAGAATCCCAGCTGGTAAGCCCTCTCACACAAGCTGAGGGGACATCAGAAAGGGCCTCCCCAGACCATTTCTACCATTTAAAATACTCTCTAGAACTCTGGGCAGCCAAAAAGGGCTTGCCATTCCCTCCCTGGGACTGCCTGATAACAAATGTCCCCACCTTGGCTACCCTCTAGCTGCCTGAGCCCAGGCATTTTATGATGTAAGTGGCATTTTGCCCAGATTAAATATCTATGGGTGAAACACTTATCACCTTAGATCCCAGGGTCAGAAGCCGAATTGAAAGCCAGGATCCTTTAACACCACCAGAAATAATTAAATCAGGTCTCTTTGTTTTTCACTATCAGAACACAGGATAGGAGGACACCAGGCCTGGTGAGACTTGGGAGCTCAGCCACCATATCCACTGCTACTGGCTACTGTCACCCAGGCCCCAGGCCCCCACTTCAGATCTCTGAGGTGCTCCTAATCAGGTAGGTAAAGTGGGAGGGGGCCTATTCTAGAGGCCAATTTTCAAGCGGAGCAGGGTGGAGGTGACAATTTGGGTTTTGGGAGCATCAGATTTAATCAGAATCCCTGGTCATTGCTTTCCGAGCATTCTTCCCTTTCCTCGGCATTAGAATTCCACTTTAAAAAGAAATGATTAGGCCTTAAAATGGCTCCATGAGTGCGGAGGAGATGAAAAAAAAAAAAAAATGCTCTGAAGTTCCGGAAAAAGGAGATGAGCCCTCCGCAAGTACCCCACACACCAGTATTCCTGTCCCCCTCTCTCAGTCTCAGGGCACCCTGAAGGAAAATGACCAAGGATCCCATTTCTGTCTCCTTCCTCCCAGCGCCTTCAGCCGCCTTCAGGCGAGCCGCCCCGCGCGGCAGCCGGCGCCGGCTCGGGATCTCGCTTGCCGCTGTGGCTCCGCCTTACCCTCAGCGTCTCCTAGATTTCCTCCATTCCTGCCTCCCAGCTCCCTGAAACCAACAAATACCGAATATACTTGCTCCTCCGCACCCAAGGCCTGGAAGGAACCGCCTCAGCGCTAGGCGGTCGCTCCGGGTTCTTGCGCGGGCGGGCTGTCGCACAGCCGCAGCCTCCTTTGCTAGTAGCTGGGTTAAACCGCCTCTCTCCCAGTTTCCTGCTTCTCTCCCCCTCTGGATCTGAGGAATAACTAAATCCGAGTCTCCTACCACACCAGCCCTCCCCATCCCTGATATATCTCTTCTCCTTACCGAAGATAGCGCTTTGTTTCCTGAAGGAAACCGTAATATTCAGACATTTAAGCTGCAAATATTTTTTTCCTTTATGATGTTTAATTTTCTCTCCAGTTCTTAAGTCCTGCTCCGCTTCGCTGTGGAATGGAACCGATTTAGAAGTCTGCAGTAGGGGACAGGGGGAGTGGAGAGATTGAGCCCAGAATTTTACAGAGAGAGAGAGAGAGAGAGAGAGAGAGAGAAAAAGAAAGAGAGAAAAGGCCGGGGTGGGGGGAGGAAATCCCAGCTGGCAGGGAGTGGAGCCAGAGAGAGAAAAGTTTCCCGGAGTCTTCATTAGTTGACTTTCCTGTCCGCGGCTTTCCCCAGACGTTGGAACTCACCCCCAATAAAGGAAGGAGGGGGGTCTTTATTTTTTTAAGGTCCCGTAGAGTCCAGTGTTTACAAGACCAGAAATGCCACTGCCACGTCCTTCTAGAGAGAAAGGCTGAAATGGAGGACCGACGCCTTCCTTATAAGGTACGATGCTAACTTGACCTTCACTTTGTCATGGTGCCCCCGCCCACCCAGACTGCTGCAGGCCGCCCGGCAAAGAGCTGCGGCAGACCCTCACCTCGGCCTCCCTCCCTCTTCTTTCTCTTTCAGTTTCTGCTTTCTTTCTTTTTTCCACCTTTTCCTTTTATTTCCTTCCTTTCTTTGTTCTTCTTCCTGCCTCCTTTCTTGCACTAATTTGTTTTACCCTTGCCCTTGGTTTCGCAGCTTCCCTCAATTCTCTCTCGCCTTGCTCACTGGCTCTGCCTCTGTGAGAGGCTCTTCCCTTCTCTTCCATAGCCTCTGATCTCTTAATTCCCAGAAACAAGAAGGAAAAAAAATTGTTCGCTTGTTTGTTTTTGTGGTGCTGGGGATCAAACCCAGGGCACCATGCATGCTAGGCAAGTGCTCTACCATGAGCCACATTCCCAGTCTCCCCCCAAATATTTTAAATCTTCCCTTTATCCCCACCTTGAACTGACCTCTGCAACCCCACCTGGGCTTCTGCTCTGTCTGACCCATGCGTCCTTGGGGAGTAGGCTCCTGGAAAGGACAATTCAGGATAAAAAAGGCTTTACTCTGGGCCCAGAGTCCACTTGGGGTTGATAGTGAACTTGATTTTTTTTTTTTTTTTTTTTTTTTTTTGCGGTACTGGGAATTGACCCCAGGAGCAGTTTATCTTCAAGCTATACCCCCAGCCCTATTTTTTATTCTTTATTTTGAAACAGAGTCTCACTAAGTTTCGGAGTGCCTCAGTAGGTAGCTGAGGCTGGCCGAGAACCCTGATCCTCAGGTCTCAGCCTCCCAAATGCTGGGATTACAAGCGTGCACCACCACGCCTGGCTTGTGAACTTGATTTTGATAAGCCCCTGTATTGCTCTCTCTGGCCTCACCTGCCAAGTCTCCATAACCCTACTAGCCTTGAACTGAGAACCAAGTCTCTGACTGTGGGGACAGAGGGAGCAGACCCTCTGCTCCCTAGACTAAGAGGGGCAGAATTCAAGTACCAAGTTGTTGTTTGCCCTTCTCTGGGCTTTACAGCTCCTAAAATCCTAGAGATTTTCCCCAGGACATTGGATAAGAAATTTAGAGCTGGACATGGTGCTGCATACTTGTAACCCCAGCACTTGGGAGGCTGAGACAGGAGAATCACAGGTTTTCAGCCAGCCTCAGAAACTTGTGAGGCCCTTCACAACTTAGTGAGACCCTGTTTCAAAATAAAGAATAAAATAGGGCTGGGGGTGTAGCTCAGAGATGGAAAGCCCCTGACTTCAATCCCCATCTCTCTCTCTCTCTCTCTCTCTCTCTCTCTCTCTCTCTCTCACACACACACACACACACACACAAATTTAGAGTACTTAGGGATTTCTGGTGATTCAGATACATTTAAAAATAGGAAAAAGAAAGACTCCCAGGGCTTCTCCACTTTGTCTCTGGATGCCTCCCAGGCTCCAACAGAGCCTCCGACATTAACTCTAATCATATCTTGTGTGGCTATAAAATAATATTATCGACACCCCTATAATTATCTATTATCCACTCACTTGTGACAATTACAATACTAGAGGAGTCGGGTCTATGCAGACAAAGTGAAGCCAAGCAAGTATCGAAAATGAAACTGGATTAGAGGCCTTCCAACCGGATCTTACTTTCTTGAGTATGTTTCAAAATCTGTAAATTTCGTCCTAGGCCCTCCTTGATTTAGGAGTAGCCATTTAGTAGGATTTAAGATGATTTTGAGAGACCCTACCACCTCCTTTTCTTCTCTATCACATACGCTCCTGCCCCTCCTCCTCGTCCTCAGCACAGACACCAGATAGGGTCAGACAATAAAAGGGAAATGCTTTCTCTCTCTCCCCCTACAATTATCCGGATAATTGCATGAATTCTTCTTGAATGCCACTGTGTAGTCAGGGTCGGGGTTTCAGCAGGAAGTACAGGGGACAGGATTCCAAATGGGGGAAGCTGAGAGCAAACTGCGTTCTTACATTCCCAGACTTTATAGTTCTGTCTAGTGTTACATTGTTTCTTCAGGCAAAGATCTTTGTTCGCCTTCAGTCATTTTTCTCCCTTCCCCCTCCCTTTCTTTCTCTCTCCCCCTTTTTTTAGTCCCTTTAAAGGAGACGCAGATCATCTTCTGCTCTTAATAGATGACTATAAAAGTAAAATTAATTCCCCCTTGCCCTTTAATATCAATATCTCTCTGTTAAGTATGCACACTGGCAAGAATAAACAGAATTAAGTGCTACAGCCCAAACCAGCAATTACACCCAAGGTGTTTTTTCCCCCCATTGGATCTAGCTTATCTGGGGTTGTTCACTCTGGTGCAAGATAACCAGGGGGCATTTGTATTTTTTTTTTTTTAACAAGCTCATTGGAGCCTGAGCCAGCACCGACCTGATAGAAAAAGCAACTAGGAAGCCAGAGAGAGAGAGAGAGAGAGAGAGAGAGAGAGAGAGAGAGAACGCCAGCCGCAGGAAAGAAGAGAGCTCCAGGCAGAGATGAAAGGGAACCACGCAGAGAAATGAAGGGAAAGAAGCAAGGCAGCAGGTCCCTGAACCAAGTTGGCAGAGGGCAAGACAGGCACTGACGGACTGAGGTTTATGTGTTTTTATTTTTTAAATCTGATTTTGGGCTTGATGAAGAAAAGGGGAAATTCAGGGAAGAAGAGGGGAGGATTATCTGAGTCGTAGCTCACAGCGTGAACGCTGCCACCGCGGAAGGAAAGAAAGCTGGATGAGCTCGTGTGGGCGCCAGGGCAGCGCCGGCGACTCCGCTGGGCTCCGGGCAGGCTCTGGCCCGCACGCTGCCCGGCTGGGCCCTCGAAGCCCCCCCTCGCGGCCGCTGGAGCTTCTTTGCTCTCCTTATCATCTCCATCTTTATGACGAAGCTTGTTAACAAGACCAGCGAGCTGGCCACGCACATCTATCTCAGCCGCGCGCGCTCAGCCGAGCAGCCGGCCGGCGGGGGGACTGGGAGGCGCTAATTAATTGATTCCTTTGGACTGTAAAATATGGCCGCGTCTACACGGAACCTGTGGACTCATAAACAATATCTCTGCTGGTTGTGAGTGCACTGTCTCTCAGAGAATTTTTCCATAGGTATATATCAGAAATCTGGATTTTTAGTTGCTAAGACCCAAGCTAGACTAATTTTTAGGGGGCCCAAACAGAATCAGATCAATGCCAGAAACTGTCTCCCCAAAAGTATTGGGAGTGGGTTTTGTTGGGGAGGAGAAGCTTGGGTGATGGAATAGCCGGTCCTTGTTGCTTGTGTAGGCCCACCTTACCCAATGTAAAGACGGAAATGGAAGCTGAGGGGCTGGGAAGGTTGGGCACAGAGCAGTGGGGCTGCTCCCAAATTTGAGACTGACATAGAAGCCCAAGTCCAGTTTTTGTTTCATGTTGCTCCCTAGACACAAGATTTTAAAATAAAATTTAGAAAATTAAGCAAATCTAAAAAAGTAAGTTAATCTTAGCCTTCAGGAGTCTTAGCATCAGCCTTCCTGTTACATTCCTCACCAAACCACTGTGGCTTCCCCCTCTCCTACCTAGCAGAACAAGATATCTCTATAATAGGCTTACATTAGACCTGGAAGAGCACATCCTCAGACACATGGGGCAGCCTAATTATATGACGATTATTCTATACAGTAGTGATTATCAGTGGACCCTGCTGAAAACAGAACTTAGCATGTTCTAAATATAGACCCAAGCTTCAAACAAGAGCTACAACAAGGTACAGAGATCAGAGACCACTTATATAACAATGCATGTAGACATAGAAGGGGGTTTTAGAAGACAGGAATAATAGAATTACAGAACAGAAAAAAAAAAAAATGTTCAGCAGATGGAGACTGTCATTACCAATGCCAGAGCCAGCTTCCTCCTATTTTTAAGACCACCAGAGAAATGTATATTGTAAATACAATATGAGCTGAAAGAATGTATTTGATACACGTATCATCTTACAGAATGTATTTTCATTTGTGTATGTGATGTATTTTTCATGCAGTTTTGTGTAGATATATTAACAACTGGATGCATTTCCTGTGCATTGATTCTATTAGGTGCTATGGCTATGGCGTATATGAGCATCTAGATAAGTCGACTCAGGACTATACATGCCTCATGTAGGGTATATACATGTGTAGTGTTCGTATATGAAAATAAATATTTACATGTGAGTATATATGTGTGATCTTTTCCTTGCACCTTGCTTTCCATGCAGTAGATAAAAGTGCCTCCACATAGATATTTTATAGAGAAGCATATTTTGCATGCCGAGTGTACGTGTGATATAGGTATTTAAAAATGTCTATGTTTCTATATATTGATTATGACCTCAACATGGCCGAGTGTATATTTTATAGACCACCTTTCCACGCTCCCATGTTGACTATGTGTATTTCACAGAGAGCTTTCCAAGCAAGGATTGCTGCAGGGGAGGGCAGGGGGGTTCCCTCGGCACAGTCCTGTCCTTGAAGGAAGTTCTTCACTCCGGGTCATAGAAACCGACAGCGCCCAGGCTTGAAGAGGAGAAATTATCCGCCTGTGCAGAGCTAGGTCCCTCTGTGTTTGACCTCCTCAAGACCCAGGTTCTTGCTCTTGTGCCAGGCTTCAGCGGGTAGCACCAGCCTTAGGAGCGTCCAGGGCAGAGCCGCCAGCATGAAGAAACCCGGATGGAGCCGCCACGGTGGGGACGCTTCGAGCCGGCAGAGGAAAGGCATTTCGGAGAAAAATCTGGCTCCTGCAGCCCTGGCGGAGCCTCAGACTGCAACTGCTCTTTGAGGGTTCCTACACATTCTTAAGGTGTCCCCCAGGCCTCGGGTGCTAAGGGACAGGGACCGGGCGAGACTGGGTCCCGGAGAGAAGGTCTCCACTGTGCCGGCCAGCAGGGGTCATCCCGAACTTCGTGGGGGCCTGGCGACCCTCGGGAGGCGACCAGAGCCGCCGGCATAGTTGGGCGGCGAGCTACTCGGATCAGCCAGGTCTTTGGGCGCGCTGGGTTTCCCCTTCCCGGGACCCGGAAGAGAACCAGAGGCTGGATCCAGTCAAATTCGGAATTGGATCGGGATCTCAGAGCTCTCTCTACCCGGCCGGGACATTGAGGGCTCCAGGCATGAGCTGGAGAGGGGCCTGGGCGCCCGAGTCATCCACCAGTAGCCGACCCGCCTTTGTCTCAGGGCCTCTCCTAGAGCAACAACCGCCAGCACTGCGCGGGAGAGGCTCGGGAGCCTTTTGGCTGCGGGCGCGGGCGCGGGCCTCAGCACGGAAAATCGGCAACTTCGTGTCCACAGAGGCCGACGCTGAAGGGCGGCTGCTCAGGCCTAAGTCTGGGCCTGTGAGCGGCTGTGGGGTCCCGGATTCGCAGTTCACTGAGTCCTGAATTACACCAGAACCTTCCGCACCTCCAAATGCAAACCGCGCAGAGAGGTTTGGCGGCTCCGGGGTGCATTTCCCAAACGGCCTGGAGCCTAAAACCCGTTCCGGCTTTCCTGAACATAAGAGCGGAGGCCTCCTAGCTGGCCGGAACCCAACATCCCAAGGGTTTGCTTTGTTTGCGGATCTGGGCCAGCGGTTCCCGCTCCGCTCTGGGTCGGAGCCATTGATTGCGCTGGGTTTCCGCTTGCATTAGCATCCACAGAACCCAGACTGCCCGACCATCTCCTGCCCGATCGCTCGATCGCTCGATAGTGGCTTTAAATACTCGGTTTCGGCTGGGCAGATCAGAATGGAGCAGAACAACCTCGAGGATAATCAAGTCCAAATACAGAACTCATTCGGATAATATAAGCTTATAGACTCTCAACAGAAGAATGATTTTCTACCTAAATTATTCAGATAGTTCTCCCATTTTTGTGCTCCTCAAGACCAAGTTAGAGACACTGGGTGCTTTGTCTTAAAGTCAGTGGAAAAAACTGTAGGTTTTTTTTTGTTTGTTTGTTTGATTTTTTGGTGGGGTGTGTGTGTGTAAACTAGACAAGTAGTTTCAACACACCAATCCTCACTCAGATCCCGAACTGGTCTTTGCCTTGAGTATTTGGGTCATGGTTCCAATCATGATCTCCTCTTATCGGGAGACCCAAGAAATTGCTTTTCATTCCGGAGAAGAAGGTCTTAGTGTTTTCTTTCTCTGACAACTTTATCAGTTACTGAATCTGGGTGCCTGCATAGATGTCACTCAAGAAGGTGCCTTCTCTCTCAGATTGGAGGTGTCCAGGAATAAATCAAGGGAATAAATTAAGGGACAGTTATTCATGATCTCCCTAAATCCCCCCCCCCTTTTTTTAAGAGAAAAATTTCTCTACTATTGGCTCTTCCTGTGTAGACCCTTCTTAGACCCCTGGATAGTCTTTTGCCTAGATTCACTGGGATTTAGATTTCCCCACTTTTCTTCTGTATTATTTATTCTGGCAGCTACTGGCCCCTCCCCCAGCTCATGGCTGCCAGAAGCTGTCCACCCCCAGCCTCTCCTACACTCTGTGGGGCCTTTGTATGAGTACCCCAAGGCTTGGGGTCTCCTTCCTGTCTGCACCCAGTGGGCTCTGCAAGGCTAGTTGGAAATCAAGGATAAAGGGAGAATGGGATTTGATCTAAATTTGCTAGTTTCTCTAGTTGCAGAAATAAGGAGAGGGAGGGAGGAAGAGAAAGATTTCAGGGCAGGAGGTATGGCTCTGAGGTCAGCTCTATGGGGGCCTCTGGTATTCTTGCACAGGCCTGGGAGGTTGAAGGAGGAATTTGGAGGAGACTCCCATGACTGGAGCCAGACAGCTAGAAAGGGTAACTGGAGGGAGCAAGTGGCCCAAGGGTCAAGGCAGAGGGAGGGCATCTCATAGGGTAAGAAGGGGTAGTGAAGGTGCGGAGGGCATACTGCACCCCACCCAGGCCACTGGCCTGGATCTGGTTTCTCTCTGGCAAGGGCTGGGGGAGTTGCTTGCTTCAAGAAGAGGAGTCTATTTCACCAGCTCCAAGGGATCTTTAGTTCCCTGCCCAGGCATCTAGTAATGCACAAAATGTGTCTCAGAGTGAAGTACCAGGATTAGGACCACAGGGCTGAACTTCTGGACTCACCAGCCCCCATCTCATCCCACCCCCTATCCCAGCTCAGCTTTTGTGTTTTGAGTTCCTGAAGTGTAAACCTCCTTTTTTGAAGCTGGTTCCTGCCTCTTCTGGGCTGTCTATCTGATTTTTACAGCGTCATGACTTCTCAGAGTTCCCTCTCCTCCCCCTAGTCTACTGCCCCCCAATTTTCTCTCTGCCAATAATTGCTTGGGACTAGAGATGGCAGCTCATCAACTGATCTTGGTTGGTCGTATATTTTTGTTGCCCCTGCAACCGCTCTTCCTTTATTATTATACATTTATTATTTTTATTGTTCACCTAAGTTGGAGAAAATAAAGCAGGGAAAAACTAGGGGGCCAGGGTTCCCATTCTTTTGGGACAGAGGAGACCAGGTGTGGGGACCCAGTTTTAAAAATCGTTCTGAAAAATCACATTGTCATACATCCATGTTTTAATTAATATTAATATTAATATGATGAAGCAACTCTGTACAAGGACTATATAAAGGGCAAACGTGCTAAAGACGGATGTTTGAATAGGAGAGTACACTACAGAAAGCAGGGAAGGGAGGAAGGCAGGGAAAGGGTGACTACCCGTGGGGACTATACTAGGTACTAGCGACAGACACAGAGAACAGGACACAGATTAAACGGAGAAGCTCACAGAAGTCAAGTTTGAAGCAAAGGAGAGAGAATATTGCATATCTTTGTCCCCCCTCCCCCACTCCTTTTGGAGTGCTCTGGTCTCTTCTTTGATGGGCTGTGGGAGTCAAGTCAGGGTAGGGGAGTTTGAATCCAGCTCCCTAGAGCCCACAGGTCACAGGAAGGGCTGCATGGAGGGGCACTGTGGTTGACCAGGCTGGGGGAGGGTATGCCTCATTCCTAGAGCCAGCTTATAAGAGAACGTGTGCATAGCTGGAATGGAGGTGCTCTCCAGGAATCCAGGTGAAGTGTAGGTGGGTGAGAAAGTGGCAGGTGGCAGGTGGCAGGTGGCCAGTAGGGGATGGAAACCTGTGATTGTATCTCCTCTTTATAAGGATGTATAAGGACCAGGAGTTGCCCACTTGCAAGTGCAGTGGGGAGAGTGGGGTGGGCCCCGTGGTTTGCTGGGCTTGGCTGTGTGAGCAGTGTTTGCCTGTACACAACCCTGTACAGCTCTGTGCTGTTAGGAAAGTCAGATGAACTGTGGATTGCCCTTGAAAGATAGGGAGACTCTCCCCACGCAGGAAACACTCCACAGCAGGCTGGTTTCACACTGTCCAGGCTGCACTTAACTCCAATCGGTGTCCTGCTTTTCCCATCCCCCTTGCTTCCATAGGAGTGGGACACAGATGGGAGGTGGGGAGCTCTTGGGGAAGGACTTAAAACAGAGTGCAAGAGGACTGGTGGGCTCTCAACTGTTCCTTTTCCCAGAATCTACCAGAATGGGGTTGGGGCCTAAAGGGATGGATAAAAGGCCTTCCTGCTTGGAGAAGCCACTCTCTGGCCTCCAACAGGGTCTGGGATGTGCCCTTTCCTTGTACACTCCACGTACTGGGCAGGTCGTTAGCCAGGAGGCGGAGGCAGTGTCCAGAGACAAAGGGCGAAGTTGGGGGGCGGGTAGGGGAAAGAGAGAAAGGAGTTGGGTGGGGAACTGCAGCGCCCCCTCCTTCATTGTCGCCAGCCTGGGAAACAGGGGCTGAGCAGGGGGCCTCCACAGCCGGCCAGTAGTCCCTTTAAGGGTGTATTCTCCTCTGGGCTCATAAATTATGCCAGTCCAGCCTCCGGCCATGACCGTGAACGCCAGCACCAGCAGGGAAGGGAGAATCTGTGGGCCACTGCAGTGGACGCCAGAAACTCTCCCCGCCAATCAACATTGCACTCCGAAGCCCCTTCCACAGCCTCCAGGGCTTACAGAAGGGCCAGGTGGGGGTCCCAGGGTGGCTACTAAACCTGTGGCTGCCTCTGCTTGGCTCTTAGTTCCCAGCTTGCTGCTTGCGGTCCTTAGCTGCTTAGTTGGCAGGAAGCATTCACAGCAGCACACCTGTGAACCAGAGTTCACTGGGGGCAGGCTGGGGGCTTGAGAGAGGGCTGAGGACCAGGAGACTAGTCCTAGAGAGGACCTAGTGCTGATGGTCACCTTGTTGGTAGCCCAGTCCATCAAACGTGGGTGCTTTAGTTCACTCAGTGTCCAGGCCTGGGGGATTCAGATCTCAGTGGACTTTGGGCCTTGCTGATCATTCTCTTCTCCCATAGAGCACTTCCTTCTTGGTCCCCCCCCCTTTCCTCCAGGCTGGCCAGAGTCACCCTGACCACCTCTGCTGATTGTGCACTCATGCTCCCTCCTCCCCACCTCTTCTAACCCCAACTGTGAGTTTGGACATCTTGATTCCTCTATCCCTACCCTCATCTGCTCCTCCAGGTAGAGGGACTGAAGACCACAGAAGGGAAGCAGAGAAAGGGGTGCCTGGTTGGCTGCTTCTCCAGATCCTCAGTGGAGGTGCAGTGCCTCATTCCCGCCTTGAATAAACCAGCCCCTTTGCAGCGCCCCAGCCTTCCCTGCTCCTGCCACCCAATGGCAGCTATGGGCTTCTGCTTCCCCTGGCTGGATTTCTTCCTTGCACTCTGGGACCTGGCAGGGCCTGCTGGATAGGGGGTTGTTGGAGGGAACCACAAACAAAACAGACAAGAAGATGGTTCTGGGAGGGCGTGCCAGAGACGACTGGCGTTGTAAGCGGGAACTGTGTCCCAGGCGGCGCCCCTTCTTGCTTTCTGCCAGGACAGGCTCAGTCTGGGGCTGGCGCCCATGTCCTGCCCCTAAAAGAAGGAGAGAGCTTGCTCTCTCAACAGAAGTCTTTTCTTTTTCATTCTCCGGTTCTGAAACCAGATCTTGACCTGCTGGTCACTAAGATTCAAGCGGTCCGAGAGTTCCCTCCGGCGCTGGCGTGTGATGAACTCGTTGACCAGAAACTCGCCCTCCAGCTCCGCCAGCTGCAACTTCGAATAGGGTTTGCGCTTCTTCCGCGAGCGGCTGTGGATCGGGTACCAGGGCGCGCCTGGGTGGAGATGAACCGCAGGGTTGGCCAGAGGATCAAGGGGTGACTAACCCAGTGCCCTCTGCCTTCCCCAGACCCTTTTACCTTGACCCCACACAGGACTCCAGACCCTTGCTTTCCTTCTGGCCCTCAGGCATTCCAGTAGCCTCCTCTACCCAGACCCCCATCTCGCCCCTCTCTTTTCCCCTTTCACTCGTGGCCCTAGCTTCCTTAACCCTACTTCCTACCTGGTATCCAAGACCCTTTAATGCTCCTAGTCCCTCGCGTCTCCCCAAACCTCTTTCCTATTTTCTCCTTCCCTATTTCCAGGCAGGGTCCTCCCACATCCTCCATGACCGCATCCCCATTAGTTAGAACAGAAGTGGGCAAGTAGTGAAGAGTAAACCTGCGTCCACTGGTGTTTCTTAAAATTAAAAAAAATGTAAGCAATGGGGGGGAGTGGGAAGGCAGAGGAGAGGCGCCTGAGGGAGAACAGGGACCAGAATCTCCTTCCCCCACCTTGTCACCTCCAGGCCTGGGGAAGTCCCAGCCACGGCACCCCCCCGCCCTTCTCGTGGGCTCTCCGCCTCTCCAGCCGCAGGCGAAAGAGGAAATCTCACCAGTTCTTTTATGGGGATATTTACATGTTTATAGCCCCCCCCCCCCCAATCCGCACTTCTTTTTAAAAGAAGCGAATGCTCTCAGCACACGTTCTGTTCCCCGAGGCAGCCCTAGCTCAGTCCTGCCCTGCCCGCCCGGGTAAGATGTCGGGCCCGCGGAGTAAGCGGCACGGAGGGCTGGGGTCCTTACCGCTGGCTGAGAGCCCGCCTCCGGGGTTCAGCGGAGACACCAAGCTGCTGGGGTCGCCTGCGCCGGCGCTCTTGTTGCCCTCGTTGAGCAGGGACGAACTGGAGTCCGATTCCAGCGACTGGCAGGAGGGCGGGTCGTGTGGGGGTCCCGTGCCGCCGTCGCCGCCGCCGCCCGCCGCGTAGTCGTACTTGAAGCCGAGCGCGGGCGGCCCCGACGGCTCCAGCGGCAGCAGCGCCGCCCCGGGCCCCGCTCCCGGGTCGCGCCCGCGCTCCTCCCGCTTCAGGCCCCCGCCGCCGCCCTCAGCGCACGGCTCGCGGTAGTAGCCCTTGCTGTCCTCCACGCGCGCCAGCTCGCACGTGCGGCCGAAGGGCGGGTTGAGCGACACCGGGCTGCCAAGATAGGGCTGCGGGTAGCCATTGCATGGCTCCGCCGACGGCCAGGGCAGCGAGCACACGTTGTCGCGGCGAGGGTAGGACAGCGAAGGCAGCCCGGGGAGTTGCGCCCCGGACGCGCGGAAGTTGGGGAAGTAGAAGGTGTCTCCCGTGTGGATGTTCACCAGCGGCCCCACAAACCCAGGATTCAGGAGATTATGCTCGCCCATTTCCGCGGGGCCCGACCGGCAGCGTCTACTTTATTGCTATCTGACATTAAACATAGTTAAACCTGCACCGGCCACCCATTGGCCGCCCAGCTCACGTGAGCGCCGCCGCCAGGGGGAGGGGTGGGACAGCCGATCCCCCCCCCCCAACTCCAACTTCCCCCTTCCCCAAGCCCGGCGGGGGTGGGGGGAGGATGATGGGTGGGGGCAGGTTTATTCGCGGGATTCTTCTTCTTTTTTTTTTAATCATATAAAATCTAGCACAGAAAGCAAAGCGATCGTCCAACACGGGGCAAGAAGAAAAAACCACACCAAAAAAATACCGGCGCATACACACCCCTGCACCTACACCCCCCCCCCAGATGTATTATCTTATCGCCAACAGCTGGCCGAGTACAGCCCGTCCCTCTTTAATTAGCTCCTTTATTAACTAAAACCGTTGGAATTTACAATATCTCCCCAATAAATTACTATTAGATATTGTGTCATATAAAGTTTACTGGCTGTTTAAGGAGACGGATGAGCCCTCTGGCTCGGGGTTTATTTACAGTAGAGGCGAAGCGGGGGAAAGGACAGGTTTCCCTGTAGCTAGCTCTCTCCTAGACCAGCCGTCGCTGTGCTCAGCTTCATCCGCTCTTTCTCCTCGGGATTTTGGAAAGGTGTTTGGGGTCCTCTCATCTAAGAAGGGCTCAGAGAGAATTGATAATGACGGTTCTTTTCCCCAGAGCCTTGAGCCACCCGCCCTCACGCCTCCACTCACTATTAGAGGAAAGATGCGGAAGGAAGGCAGAGGAAGAAGGAAAATGAGGCGTCCAGCTCGGTACAGACCTGCCTACCTGCTCTTGAAAAGCTTGGGGGCTCTACTCTCCTGCGGGACGGAGGAGCTTCTAGAGGATCTCCTGGGGGCTTTGTAGCAGGAGGCTGTGGGCGCCTACCAGAGATTAGCCGTCCAGAGAGATGCCTGGTTCCCACAGCGAAGGAGATGGGACACCCCACAATCCGCCTGCTAGCCGCTGGGACCATCAGATAGCGGTAGCACAACGACCGGCATTAGGCTACCTCCTAAAGCGGGCTTAGAGTGAGGGAAGGAACCCTGGAGAATTATACTGTTGGGGGTTTAAAATTATATTTATGGTGCAAACCTCAGGAGCTCCTACCAGAGAAGGCTGAGAACCCATAGCTGGCCAGTGGCGAGATAATCGACATCTGCAAAACCGCAATGGCATCTCCACTAGGTGCAAAGAACACAGTCAAGCAGATTTAAACCAGAGAAAAACACCCCCCTCCCCCACACTAGATTATTTTATTTGGGCCATAGTGGAGAGAACACTCAGATTTCTGTGTGATTATTTCCAACTCCTATCCAAGGAGCTGGCTTGCATAGCACAAGGTTAGATAAATCGCCCAGCAAGCGTACACATACAAAAATCACTGGAAATTTGCAGAAAATCAGAGAGACAGAATCCGAGAGAATTGAACAGAGAGAAATTCATGTAGGTGAAAGTTAAGTATCTCAGAATTAGCCCAAACTATGAAAGTACACCAATGTAAACAACATTTTCATCTTCCTTTTTTTCTCACTCCCTGTCCTCTTTCCTCCGAAGGACGCGGCAGAGAGAAACGCAGATTCTTCGAATTCCACCGTTCCCCCAACGATTTCATATCCCAAACTATAACCGCTCACTCCGACAGAAAAGTGTCCCCGCGGGCGCCGCCCAACCCTGCGCAGCTCGAAGCCCGCAGCCCGCAGCTCCACGCCCTCCCCTCGCCTCGCTCGGCCGGTTCCGCTTCCCGGCCCAGGTCGGCCAGGCTAATCGCCTGGCCCCTCCCGCCCCCAGGAGCCGGCCCTTCGCCTGACCCACTTGCCCAACCGAGGCGGAGCGGTGGGATGCTAGCCGCGTAGTTAAGTTGCAGCCAGGGCTGGGAGAGCGGGGCGCCACGGAAGGGGCTGGAGACTCACCCTGGATTGGCCTTTTTGTGCTTAATTGATTAGGAGCTGCGGAGAGGAACGTCCCTCAGCTGCAAATTCCTTATCACAGCATTTCCAGCATCTTACCCTAGTTCCCCTTTTCAAGATCTATTAATAAGCGCCACTGAAATTCTAGTTTTTACATTTTTAAATTTGGGGGTTAATTTGGTCATAGAGATAAACAGGGTGTGACTTTAATATTGCTGATTTTAATCAGAACACTGCTCTGGCAGCGAGGTCTCCGCCCAGGCTCTGCAGGCCTCGGAGCTCCGCCGCTATTGTTGGTGTGAGGGATGCCGGAGCTGGCTCTGCCGAATAATCGCTAGCCTTTGTGGGGTGAAACCTCTCCCTATTCTCTTCTCCCTT
This sequence comes from Graphiurus murinus, assembly GCA_004027655.1. Taxonomy (NCBI): domain Eukaryota; kingdom Metazoa; phylum Chordata; class Mammalia; order Rodentia; family Gliridae; genus Graphiurus; species Graphiurus murinus. The sequence goes on from PVLC010002772.1 coordinate 79,674, forward strand.
CCCAGATGACTCTGATCTCTTAGAAAATGGGACCCCAGGAGGAAGGGCTCAGCTTCTTCCCATCCCTTTCCAGCTTGCAAATCTCCTGCAGGGAGCTCTACCCGCTGCCCTCCTGGGCCAGACCGCTGAGTGCTTGGAGCAGAGACCAGCGCGGCAGATGCAGTGCGGGGGAAATGAGGATGGGGTGAGGGTTTTCTCCTTTCAGACGTGGGTTTCTCCCAGCTCCATTTGGCCCCATCAAAACAGGCCATTTTCTGCAGGTTTCAGACTCTGGGCACTGCCGCTTGCACAAAACCCTCTTTCTTCCGAGGAGCCCATTCACATTTCTCTCAGGTAGAGTTGCCCAGAACCATCCTTGAAATTCAAATCCCCAGGGTCCTGCTCCCCAAGGCCCTCTATGAACCTAGGGATTTTCAGAACCTTGTCAGGACTCAAGCAATGAAACGGTCCAATCTCCCTGTTTATCATAGTGACTCTGTGTGCCTCTAAGTAACCGTGTCAGCAGCTCAGATGCCCCTTCCTTAATCTGGCTCAGACAAAAACATCGCTCACAACCTGGATCCCCGGGGCCTGCGGGAGGCTAGGGTACGAAGCTTCAAAATTAAGTCCAGCCTCAGCAAGAGCTGCTCACTGGGAGCGGCTCCGGGGCTGGGTGAGATTAGGAGGGACTCCTAGCCCAGGGCATTGGGCAGCTGCGTTCAGTGGGGGTTAACGGGCCTGCACGCCGCTGCCCACGCGCAGAACTGTCGCGGGTCAACAAAGGAGCAATTGGTGCGTCCAAACTCTCCCGCACATTCATCAAATCACACGGCTAGGAGGGATGGTTTGCCTGCTGGTTCCTAGGCCGCTGGCTCCCGCTGCAGCTGCCCAGGCTCAACCATGCCCCGCTGATTAACTCGAGGGTTAATTAATGCTGAAGGTAAGGGTACAGTCCCAGGCTTTCCTCGAAGACCCAAAGCAGCCCTCGTCTTTCCTCGTATTCACCAGCAGAACGCCCCTCCACCTCTCTCACACCTTCTCTGCGCCTGCATCTCCCTCGCATCCCCACTCCTCTACGGCGGTCAAGCCCCGAGACAGGAGTTAATTATAAAATCTAAGCCGGCCCTAGTGGCTTGGGCAAAGGCGGCAGGAAGCATGTGCGGCAGAAATTGGCTTCAAGCCGCTGCGAACGCTAATCGGCTCCTTAGCTAACCCGAGGTCCAGCGTGTGATTCCGCGCAGCGCTGCCTTCTCCCTGGTGGGTCGAGAGGCCTGGAGGCTCAGTTCAAGGTCACTGTCTAGTTTGGAGAAAGCAGTTCTGCCGCGTATGCAAATGAAGTAGGGCCTGGGCCCCTGAAAGGGGTGTTAGCCGGGGCTGTGCGGAGTGAGAGAAAGGTGGATAAAAAGCAGCCTTTGGGGAGGGATTGGGCCCCGCCCGACTCCTGGGCCCTATCTGGTCCCTTTGGGACAGCTCAGGCTTGGATCGGTCCCCCACCGGGGTCAGACGAGGCTGCGGTAGGGGGTTCAATCTCCTCTTTTGTCATTTCACTGATTTCTCTAAGGGTCGGAGCCCACCTGCCGACTATCGCTCCCCGCCTGTGCCCAGCACCTAAGGATCAAATTGGGAGATCAATTTCCCAGAGCTGCGTTCTAGGGATCTACAGCCCGGAGGAGGGGGGTTTGGAGGAAGGTTAGGTGAAGGAGCCCAGGCAGGCTTTCAGGCTCCAGCTCTTCTAACCCTGGGCTCCTCTTAGCCCCCTTTCATCAAAAGACTCCAGTTGCCACTCAAAGTGAGGAGGGGGCGGGAGACCCCAGGCGGGAATATCTGGGAGACCATCTCTCCACCTCCCCCCTACACACACCTGAGCATTCTTAAATGAGCCATCTTCTCCCACATTCTCTGTGCTTTCGGTGGCGCGCTAACAGTTAAATAGAACCGCAGATCTGACATTTTCCCCCTCCGCCAGCAGAGGATCTCCTCCGCCCAGTGAATCAGTGAATTACTGAGTGTCAGGAAAGGTGTGGGGACAGAGTTTAAAAAAAAAAAAAACCTCATCAAACGCCACACCCACAGCCGCTTGTAATGCTACAGAGAGCCCCAAGGCTAGTTTTCACTCACCGACCTCGAAGCTGGGTTGAGGGGGTGGCGAGGAGTACCTCAGTGCCCCATCCCCTTGGCCAGGCCCGGCTGATTCCAACCGTGTCGGTTGGCCAGCCCCAGCCCCCGAGAGGGCCTGAAATCTGCTTGGGGTCTGCTTGGCACAGATACCTAGCTGCTTTCCAAATCCAGGACCCCAGTTCTGGACGGGGTGCCGGCGGGTTGGGGTTAAAGCCACCGACCCGGGAAGCTGGTGGGGGTGGGACAATGGACTGCCAGACCTTGAGGCTGGCTGGTCTGGGAGAGCAGGGGTCCACTTACCTTTGGTGATCATAGAAGCTTAGAAGGGTGAGGGGTAGGTGTTCCCAGCCTATAGAAACCTTCTGGATCCCCCCTCCCCGAGGCCGCCCGCAGGCCGGGCCGAGGTATCCGAGGGGCGGGGCAGAAGAGGCGGAGGGAGCGGCCAGCGGCAGGCGCGCGGGAGCCGAGTTGCCGGAGCATCTCTGGAGAGGCCGCCTTTTATGGGCGTTATTAGCGCCCCTGTCTAGACTAGAGACGACACCTCCTCTATGTGTAAACAGAAGCGGCGGGCTCCGGCGCGAAGGGGGACGGCTCGTCTAGGGGCAAGAAGCCCTCCCCTCTTCTGGCCACCGGAAGATCAAGGCCTTTTCCATCCCCCCTCCTTCCCTGTGCTGGCTGTGATGTCAAGGTCAGAAAGACCTAGTCACGGTCAAGGCTAAAAGAGGAAGAGCCCGGTTGGTTACGAAAAGACTCTGCCTCCCCCGCCCCCTCCTCCCAGAAGCCCCTTGCTCCTCAGGGCCCCTCAATCCTCCACCAACTCAGGTCTAGACACCCAGCCGCCTGAACCAGCCCTTGGAGTTTTCTTCTGGGTGGGCTTCCATCCCATCTAAGGCCGACTCAGGCAGATCCTGGGCGGGGAATTCTCTTTGGAACAGGATGGAGTCGTAGAAGGGGCTGCTGCAGGGACCCCATCTTCAATCGGAAGGCCTTTTAGAGAGATGGTGCCTTGCACTCACACGGGCCTGCTGACCCTCTCCTCCCCCACTGCTGACCGCCAGGCTGTGCTTCAACCGCAGAAGATGGTCTCAGGAACAGACAGTCATGGAGGGCTCTGCCGAGAGTTGCTGGCCTTGTTCCCTCAGGTGGGTTCCTGGCTCTGGGACTGCTGGCTAAAAGGCCTATTCTTCTGGCCCCAGGTCTGAAACTAATGCAGATGGGAAGGGTTTCCCCCCCCCCAACCTCTAACTGAGCCTTCTGTGGCAGCCCGGGACAGTGACTTCCATATGAAGAGTCCTGTGAGGCCCCAGTCCACCTAGGCACCTCAGGCTTGGCCTGGGGGGTGGGTAGGGAAACTGGGGAATGCCAAATGACTAGGAGAAAGATGACAGGAGAATTAGTCTCCTATCTGTTTTCAGGGGGAGACCTCTGTTTACAGCCCTTCAGATTTCCCCTAACCCCTTGTACCCTCATTTTTGCCTTCATATGCAGGAGAGAAAGACTTTTTATAGAGTGTAAGTAAAAAGAAGACATACACTATACCTTAAAGTGAGTGTCCCATCTCAGCTGACTACACTCTTATTTGTGCCCTCCCATGCACACAAGCAGAACTTCTCCACTGGAAGGCTGTACACACATAAACACACCCACACACACCCCTTCACAGGACTATGTCAGAGTCACCAATGATGACAATAACTCTTGGGGAGAGGGAAAGTGTTGTTCTTGATCAACACAATCAGGGAAAGAATAATACGTCTCCCAACTTTGCCTCCTCAGAATACATACTCACACAATATTTGCTATTCATATGAGCGAGACATCTCCAAAACTAACCTAGGCATGATAATCTTCCCAAATCAACCTGGAAATATTTAATTAAATACTGAACCCCTAGTCATGCTGGCACCCAGGGGCTCACGGGCTTTCAGAGAAACTTACCAGTGTCCCTCAGCCCCCTCAATGAGCCCATACAAGGTCCTTTTTTGTCTTTTTCCACCTCCTTCTTTTCTTAGAGTAGATCTCTCAGTATGGAAAGACTTGTGTTTTTGTTTGTTTGTTTGTTTTGTTTTTTTGTTTTTTTGAGAAGTCTCTGTGGAATAGAACTCCTGGGCTCAAATAAGCTACCTCAGTCTTTCATGTAACTGGGACACTAGGCACGCGTCACTGTGGCCTTCTAAGACTTGGACATTGGATTAAGTGTAGGTTTGTGGACAGAAATGGAGGAATCCCTCAGTTCCTTATTTTACCCACTGAGTCCCCAATTTCTCCTATGTCTGTCATGGTCTGACCCCAAACATTTCAGAGGGCTGAGAGCCCATATCAAAAGAGCCACTTAATTCCTTTCTCTACCCAAAAATACTCTGTCTGCCTGTCTTTCCTTCTATTATTATTATTATTATTATTATTATTATTATTATTATTATTATTATTATTTGGTGGTACTGGGGATTGAACCAAGGGGACTTCTACCTCTGAGCTATATCCCCATCCCTATTTTTTATTCTTTCTTTCTTTTTATTTATTTATTTTTGCGGGATGGAACCTGGGGGCATTCTACCTCCGAGCTACAGCCCCAGCCCTATTTTTTTATTCTTTATTTTTGAAACAGGGTCTCGCTAAGTTGCGGAGGACCTCACTAAGCAGCTGAGGCTGGCTGAGAACCCAGATCCTCCAGTCTCAGTTTCCCAAATGCTGGGATTACAAGCATGCACCACCATGCCCGGCTTTATTCTTTATTTTGAAACAGGGTCTCACTAAGTTGTGGAGGGCCTCACTAAGTAGCTGAGGCTGGCTATGGCTAAGGACCTCCATCCTCCTGTCTAAGCTTCCCAAGTACTGGGATTACAAGTATACATGAGCCACCAAGCTGGACTCCATGTATTTCTATCTTAAGGGAGATCAAGGGTTTTTTTGTTTTTTGAGAGGGGAGGGGTAGTGGATGGGGAGAGAAAGAGGAAATGGAATTAAGAGTGAATTTGATTCCTGAGAGGTCCATCTATTACCTCTCAACTCTCCACTGCCCAGTGTGGGGTTCTCTGAGAGTAAACCCAGAGTTGAATCCAGTGCAACAGCTCTGGCAGCCACATCAGTAATAGAGCCTCTCAGAGGGTGAATTCTTCAGGCTCTTTGTCTCTCAGACTCTATGTGTGTGTATGTGTGCGTGTGTGCGTGTGTGTGTGTGTGTGTGTGTGTGTGTGTGTGTTTCACTCCCAGAAACATTTATTTAAATGAAAATTTAAAAGCTTCAGCTCCATTAGGAAAAGGGAGAACTATGATTTCCAACCTGAAGCCTCCAGTCTTTCTGTCTCAGGAGAGGAAAAATATTATATATAAATAAAAATTGCTGCAGTAAAGATGTAATCTGAGATAACATTGTTTTAGGCTATATTGCTTTTTAAAAGTCTCTTAACCTGACAACTTAACGATCTCATTAACTCTGCCAGATAGGAAGATAGGCACAGACGCGACAAGGAAAACAAATTAGTGGCAGCATCTACATGGGCTCCTGATTCTTGGAAGACTGGGATTCCCAGGAATGCTAGAGAGGAAAAGTGGGGTTGGCTTGGCATACTGGGGCCCCTAGAGGTCCTAACGTTCTGACCTCTCTGCATAGGTTGGTAGGGGAAGAAATGAGCATAGACAGGGAAAGCTGAGCTCATAGTGGCTTCTGGCAGGTTGTGCCAACCTCATCCCAGTCACAACTCCAGCCCTGAGCAGGCTGAAGGAATATGGGACCCTCTTAGGGAAGTAGAAACCCAGGAGCCCAAGATTAGCAGCATCCCATTACTGCCACCACTACCCTACCCAGCTCCCAGCTGAGATGCTACCTTGTCAGCACCCAAAACCAGATCTGAACCCAGCTATTATTATTATTATTATTATTATTATTATTATTATTATTATTATTATTTTGCAGTACTGGGGATGGAACCCAGGAGCATTCTACCTGTGAACTCCACCCTCAGCCGTATTTTTTATTCTTTATTTTGAAACAGGGCCTCACTAAGTAGCTGAGACTGGCCAGCTCCTCCTGTCTCAGCCTCCCAAGTACTGGGATTATAAGCATGTGCCACCATGCCCGGCTTGAACCCAGCTATTTAAAAAATAATAATTTTTATGCTGGGTATCAAATCCATGCATACTAAGCAAACATTCTACCACTGAGCTACACCCTTAGCCCTGAGCCTATTAATGGAAGCAGCCAGCAATGTGCTTTTTTTTTTTTTTTTTTACTCAAAGACTTTCAGGCTTTTTCAATCATCAATTATAGCTTTCCCCCAGCTTACCTAAGTTGAGTGTCAGAAGGGGAAGTTTTCTATTGTCTAGATAGTATAAACAACCCAAATATCTCAGAGACTTAAATGGTGCAAAATATAGGCTGTGTGTGTGTTGGGGGGGGGTCTACTTAACTGCAATGATGTCTATACTCTTCCCCCTGCCCATTCTGGCTGAGTCTGGACATTGGAGACACCCTTGAAAAGCCAGAAGAGAGAAGGGGCTTTAGAAGTAATCTGAGCAATAAAATCAAGGCAAAAAAAAGATATTTTATTTTAAAAACGGGGTTGTGGGACTTTTCATTTTGCATTCAGTACATTGTCATCCAGACATCACAACACTATATACAGATACACAACATTAAAAAAAAAGAGCCTATTTCTGATGGACATTTCAAAAGAACACTGTTTCTGTTTTGTAATGCGTCAGTGGGAAGGGAGGAGGTGAGGGGCCCCACAGCACCAAGTTGGCCTTTGAGGGGGTAAATATCAGGCAGCATCTACATTTAGCTGGCTAACTGGGGGCTGGTTAGTTTAGCCTCCTGGAGTAGCTCCTTTTACTTTCCGAGGGAAATTAGTCAAAGTGAAAGTGTGAGGCCTTTCTCCTGAGCTATTGTTAAGATGGAGAGGAACTCTGCTGAGGCACCCACTCTCCATCCTCTTGGAAGAGAAGTTTTTCCTTAGATAAAAACTGCTTCTGAGCCTAGCCTAATTCCCAATCTCGCCAGGATTGAGAAAGAGAGCAGAGACAAGCCACATTCAGCAGTGTGGTTGGAGTTTTTGCCCTCCTTGGATTTCCACATGACTGAGACAGCAGAGCAGGGGCCGCGGTGGGGGCAAAGGCAGCTCTGGAGAGAAATTGGTTGTGGGGTTGGGATGGGGCTAGGGGACTGCACCATCTCCAGGGTTTGTTCAAATAGATAGGAAAGAAAGGAAACCTGCGAGCTCCAAGCATGGTGTATAATCCAACCACACTGCCAGGTCCCTAATAATCATCATGGATATTAACAAGAGTTTTAAAATATGCACAAAAAAACATAAATGGGAAATCTTGCCTAAGAATTGTGGGAAGGCCGGGGAAAGGAGGGACTAGAAGGAAAGTATGGACAGCCTGGATCCAGTGCTCAAGCTGCACCCCTAAGGAGGGCCATCCACCATTCTGGACGCAGGATGAGGCAAAAATCGGGTCATTCAGGATCCCCAAACCTGTTTTGGTTGGAATGAATGGGCTCTCCACTGCCTCTTGGCTTTCTAGTGAGGAGGTCGGTGGCCAGGGGGAGTAGAAGCCAGACAACCTTCCTCTCACACATCCCCCCCCTTCTAAAGCTGCTGAAGCTCGGTGGGTACCATCTGCATGGGGTAGAGGTTGGGGATGGGATGGGGAGTAGGACGAGGCCAAACGGCCTCGGAGTTCTGCTTCCCGGCGTGCGGTTCCCCTTTCTGGTTAACATTAAATACTCTGCACCGGCGCAGCGTCCTTCGGTGGGTTGGTTATGGTACAAAGCGGTGACATAAATAGACGGGGCAGGCAACCGGGTGGGCGGTCAGGTGGAGTGGAGATGAGGCGCTTTCGATTTGCTGACCACCTTCTTCTCTTTCACCCGCCGATTCTGGAACCAGATGGTGACCTGGCGCTCGGAGAGGTTCGTGGTGGCGGAGATGCGCCGGCGCTTCTCTTTGGTGATGAATTTGCTGGCTGCGTACTCCTTCTCTAGCTCCTTCAGCTGCACTTTAGTGTAGGGCACACGTTTTTTGCGCCCTCGCCGGTAGCTGCTCACCTCGGGCTGTAGAGGAACCACGTCTGGGGGAGAGAGAAAGCGGGCGGAAGGAAGTGAGGCGCGCGGCTGCAGTGGCTAGGGGCCACGAGGCAGAGGCGGCAGACGCTCAGGGTTCGTGCAGGGGCTGAAAGGGCGCTGGTGAATTACTCTGCCTGATGAAGCCCCCTCATCCGATGGACTTCTGTTATTAGCAAGCCCGTGAGCTGGATGAAGCCACTAGGGTACTAGCCTCAAGTTTCAAACGTTAGGGGGAAAGGCACTCAAAACTCAGTAACCCAGATAATATTTTAATGCAATGTTTATAAAAGCAAAATGAACGCAAAAATACATGATGACAAAATATTGATTATAAAAAGAAACAAGATTAGTATTAGTGATTTTTCCTTTTGCCACAGGCCCCACTATGACTCTGCAAGCACTCCTTATTAAGAACCTTGAACTGTCAGAGGGGATACTCAAAATCTCCCTCTGACCTGCCATGCCAGGATTTCAGGTATTAAGAAAAACCCCTTTCCTGGAGTTAGCTCATTCGGGTGCTCATCAGCCTATACTCTGCCCTATCCTCAGAGGAAGGGGTTCTGTTGTATGTTTGAGGCCACCATAGCAGGTAGGGGGTCAGCTTCAGTGAGCACAGACCACCAAGTGGGTCTTCTTGCCTTTGGGCACTGACCCTGCACTAGAGACCTGGGGCACCAACATAGAGAAGAAAGGGGTCTAGGTGCAGTCAGCCCACTTGGTAACCAATAACTCTAGGAATCAGGGTTCCACGTTGAAAACCACCTAGCACCACCCAAAGTGGGAGCTCATGCCATGAAGCATAGGGAATTCGGGCTCTGAAAGTAGGGGGTCCACACTCAGGTCCCACCCAAACAGCAAATTCTGTTTCCGACATCTCCACTGGTCCATTCCTTTAATGCCAAAGTAGACTGTCTACATCCCATGCACCCTAAAGCTTAGCCCTAGCCCTAAAGCTTAACCTCATCCCGGCCTTTACCAGTTCAGATTCTTTAGACTCTGAGAATTTCACAGGAACTAAAAACAATATATGCGAAGTGTACCCCTGTCTTCCACTCCCTGACCCTTGGAATTAAAAGGTCATAGCATCACTTTTGAGGGGAAGTGTGGATGGAATGAGGGAGATTGAGTAACTCAGTTCTCAATTTTTTTTTTCTGTCTAATTGTTAGACTTCATCAGGCAGAAGCCAATGAGGGGGGCGGGTAAACATTTGAGGTTTCCTCTTATTCACAGTATCCTTTGGATCTACCATACAGAGTGAAGATACAAAGTTCCTCCTGAAATGCTTCTGCACACCCACCTTCACAAAAGCACCTTCCCTACATCCATCCTCACTGGATCTGCTTGCTCCTAGGGACCCTTATCAATACGTGGTGGGGAGAGAAGAGGTCACAATTAAATGCACTAGGGGAAAAAACGTGCTCAGGAAGAAAACGGGTTCCAATAGCCTGATTTGGCTGTCTTCATGATGACAATTTCTCAGGAAAATTGTTCATCATTTTCTCTGCCTCTGTATAAGTAAGCCAATATTTTTAAAATCTGAAAAACAAAACTTTAACAGATAAGATCCTTTAAGTTAAAAGGATTTTTTTGGACAAGATTTTTTTTTTAAGTTCTCAAATTTGTTTTAGGCTTTAGATATAATCATGATCCAGGAAACCGATGATTCAAGGACAAGACGCCCCCCCCCCCACATACACATAAAGAATAAGTAGTGATTCTATGAGTTTTGTTTTGTTTTGTTTGCTTTTGTTTTTAAATCCTCAGAACATTTCTTTATGTTTATTTTATTAAACCCATTTACCAAGATAAGGAATCAAAGGCTCAGAGTAGGAGGAGAACTTAAATGTCAGAACCAAGTTTTGTGTGGGGATTGAACTCAGAGGCATTCTGTCTCCGAGCTACACCCCCAGTCCTATTTTTTATTCTTTATTTTTGAAACAGGGTCTCACTAAGTTGTAGAGAGCCTCACTAAGTAGCTGAAGCTGGCCAAGAACTCGGGTTCTCCTGTCTCAGCCTCCCAAGTACTGGGATTACAAGTGCGCGCCACCATGCCCGGCAGAACCAAATTTTAAATCCAGGCTCTCCTGACCCTTAACATAACATCACAGTATGTTTTAAAATGGAGATAGGCCACATAGTATAACCCAAGGTTTTTGTTTGCTTGTTTTTCTTTTTTCTTTTTCTTTTTTCTTTTTTTTTTTTTTGCAGTACTGGGGATTGAACCCAGGGACATTCTACCTCCAAGCTAAACCCTCAGTCCTATTTTTTATTTTGAAACAGGGTCTCACTAAGTTGCGGAGGGCCTCACTAAGTTGCTGAGGCTGGCCATGAACCCTGATCCTTCTGTCTCAGCCTCCTTGTACTGGGATTACAAGCCTGAGACACCATGTCCAGCATAACCCAGTTTTTAAAACACCCCTTTTTCGCTCAGCATGGGAACACATGCCTATAATCCCTGTACTTGAGAGGCTTAGACAGGAGGACAGCTTTAGGAAGTAGTGAAACTCACCAACCTAATGAGACCCTCAGCAATTTAGGGAGACCCTGTTTCAAAATAAAAATATAATAGGGCTGGGGGTGTAGATCAGAGGTAGAATGCCCTGGGTTCAATCTCCAGTAACTAACACACGCACACAAACACCTCTTTTTCTCTGGAAAGCAAAATGGGGCAAAGGTGAGTTTTACTTCTTTCTGAATTAACCAGATAATTGTTCCTGTTTTTGTTTGTTTGTTTGTTTGTTTGTTTGTTTTGTGTGGTGTTTGTTTTTGGTGTGTGTGTGTGTGTGTGTGTGTGTGTGTGTGTGTGGTGTTGGGGATTGAACCCAGGGGCATTCTACCTCCAAACTACACCCCCAGCCCTATTTTATTTTTTATTTGGCAACATGGTCTCCCTAAGTTGCTGAGGGCTTCACTAAGTTGATGAGGCTGGCTTAGAACCTGTGATCCTCCTGTCTCAGCCTCCCAAATACTGGGTTCGCAGGCGTGCACCATCATGCCCAGCTATCCCTGATTTTTTACTCCTTTTCTGTAAACTCTCACAATTACCTACCCAATTTTGGCTCCCTAAATTCTGCATTTCCAGCAAGGTTTAATCAATACAGTCCTTAAAAAAATCAGTTTAAAAAGTAGATAATTGGTCTAAACTGTTTATTTTTGCTATAGAATACCAAGAATTGCTTTGGTCAAGATTTTCACGGATCAGACCAAACTGCAGGTTGTTTTGGCCTCCTGGGGAAATAGCTCCAGTCTTACCTTCTCAAGGAAGCCCCCTGTCATTGTCTGCTGCCTTGTTGGAAAGAGAGTGGGGTCTACAGATGTGGAAACACTTGGTAGATTAGACTTTGAGCTGTGTCTACACGGCCTAAGTGAACAGAGGCTTGGCTATTAATTTCATAACCACTCCTCCAGATCACACACACCAACCACTTCATACTTGGGAACCTAATCAACACCTTTGAAGAGGGAATAAAAATCAGATCACTGTTTAGCTTTCTTTTGGGGCCCAGAGTCTCCTGTGTCTCGATTCCTATGGCCCACCCATTCTTGACTTCCAGCTCCCAAAAGCACGCTTTGGGCTCTAAAAGACTATCTTGTTGAGCTAGAGATCCAGCTAGCTGTTTTCTCAACCTAAAACCAAAGGCTTGTCAGTAGGAATGACTAGTATGGCCCAAAGAGACCACTGGTTTTTTCTCTCTCCCTTAACCCCATGTCTCCTCTCTCTTCCTCTGTAATTCTCCCTTGGAATTTCCACCTCTCTTAGTTAAAAAAAAAAAAGCAAAAGGTGTCTACACTCACTGTAAGGATGGGGAAAAAATAGGGCAATGAAGCCAGGGTCTTTATAATTGGGAGAAGGAAGAAGCCACGACACATCTCTAATTATCTGGATCTTTCTGAACAATTGCCTCCATCTCCTACACTAGCCCAGACTGCCATAGATGAGGTTTCTCAGAGCCAGAGGCGCTGAAGAGAGACAGTGGTGTTTATGCCTAGATGTTGCCGAACAAACCACAATTGCATAGACAGAGTTATCTGGCGATCTCAGTTCTTCTAAAAGATCTGTGTGGGTAGAAAGATGGAGGGTGTCTGAAGATAATTTCTTTTTCATCTGTCTCTTGCCTGGACCTCTGCAGGCACTGAGATATACCATCCTGATTCTATTTCTACACGGGGAGTGTGTGAGCACGGAACTGGTGAGGCACGCTGGGTTTTATATCCATTTTCATGCCGTAATTGGCAAGTGTATAAAATCTCAATTGTGCTGTATTTTTTATTTCAAATATATTTTTTTCTCTAGGAGACTGTGATCATAAAGTGTTTATTTTTCTGAGAACCTTCGAGGTGTTTATTTTGCTCAATGATATTTCTGAGCTCCTCTCCAATTCTTTACCCCCCCCCCTTCACTATCCATGCATCCCCAGGTACATCAGAGCAGCTCATTCTCTTCCACCTCCTCACTCTAAACCCATTGCCCATTGCTGTAGGCCTCTTCTACACTCACAGCGGGCCTGGCAGGCACCTGTTCCCCTGCCCATGGGCCCCTTGGCATGGTCCATTGGCTCCACTATCCCAGCAATTCCTGCTGGATCTTCATTTCCTCATTTTCTGTTTTGGTGAGAGAGAGAATTAAAGGGCAACCTCTCTATAATATATTGTAATATACCTATGCATGGATTGCCTGAACTTCTAGAAATATATTATGTGTTTCATACTAGGTAGTTAATAATCATATTATACAAAATTCTTAAAGCCAATGAAGAGTAGGTGATGCATGATATCATGTACTAAAATTCTGGCAGTCAGGAATGGAGTGCCTTGGTATGAGTTGTGTTATGCTAAATAGTTCCATAGCATTTACAAGAATGGTATTTGCCAAACTCTCTAACATCATTCAGTGATTCTTCACCTCTGTTCCCAATCCCGGATGCAGAGGAATTTGAGGCCCACGCTTAGGTCTTTGGGTCTATGTGTTCCAAGGAAAACATCCTCGGCCCCAGCATGTGTAAGCTGGGGGTTCCTTTGGGCAGTATAGGAAGACATCTATGGCTGCTCTGCACCGACCCCCCCCCCCAAAAAAAAATCTCTGTAGGCGTCAGAAGGCAAGACCTTCTCCTATTGAGGACTACTTACAGAAGAGCAGACTCAAACGCTTGATTCTCTAGACCCTAAAGAATCCTTATTTCTCAAGCAGAGCAGAGTCCAGAGCTCCTGATGTGGTTCTGGGAAGCCTGGGAGTGGTATTTCTCCTCTGGGGAGTGGTGGGAGTTGTAGCAGCCTCTCCTATTCCCAGATAGCTTCCATCGGAAATGAAACAGGACATCAGTAATTCTCCTCTCCCCTACACAGCCATGCAAGACCTGAGGCTCCCAACTAGAGGCCTGGAGCCCTGATCCTTACAGGTCTCTCTCCTTCATCCTTCATCCCTGGCTCCTCTTTCTCTTCCTGGGGCACCAATAGCTAAATCTTTTTTTATTTTTTAAGCCATATTTGGTGGACTTGGCAGTGGAAACATTCATTGGATATGAACCCAGTATACCAGAGAGGTAGAGAAAATTTTACACCCTAGGAGAGGGATGAAAGCCCCCTTCTCCACTGCCTCTCCTGAGATTTTTAACTCTTCTACTCCCTTAACAATCAGAGCATCTGTGGCTGAATTTTAAAAATACATTGGGGTGGGGGCAATCTGCAGCTCTACAGACTCTGGTAAATTAGATCCCTATTTTAAACAGCACTAGTGCCTGAGCGATCCTGAGAATTCAGGCAAAGTGAGGCTTCTTACCACCCCCTCCCCATTATGGAGTGGGTTGAGGGTTTTGTCCTGGATTTCAAGACACTGGAGGTCCACTCCACCCCCATTCCTGGCCGGAAGCGGGTTTAAGGGCCTGAAGCTCTGCGTGAGGCTGGAGCGGGAAGGGGGAGGAGGAGGAGAGCTCCCGACCCGAGCCCGAGCCGGCGGCCGGGCGCTCGGGCGCCTGCGATTGCTTCACTCTCGACCCGGCAGCTCTGGGGAACGTGTCGGAGCAGATTTCTTCCCCAGCGCATTCCTCAGCTCAGCTCGCCCGGCCGGCTCCATCGACAGCCCAGCCGAGCCGGCGCGCCGGGGCAGACGGCGGGGGTGGCTGGGGCGAGGAGCCCCGGGGCAGGCAGGGCGGGGAGGGGTCCCCGGCGGCGGCGGCGGCGGCGGCGGCGGCGGCTGCGCTCAGGCCCCTTCCTTACCTGGGAAGGGAGACTTCCAGAGGTGGGCGGACTGCGACTGCTCCTTGGAGCAGTACACCTGACTGTCCCAGCCATTGGAGAGAGCCCAGTGCTGGTAGCCTTCGACGGGGATGAGCGCATCGTGACGCGGCTCCGGGTGCCCGCTGATCCCGGGCACCACCGACACGTCCAGGTAGCCGGGCATCGCCTGGTAGGAGCTGGCGAAGCTGGGGTAGAAAGCGAACTCCTTGGCCCTGGAGGACAGGTCGTCGCCAGGCAGGGCGCCCGACGGCTCTGGGTACTTATCGCCTGGGTGGTAGGCGCAGGGCTTCTGCTGCAGGTTCACGTTGTGCGACAGGCGGCATCCGTAATAGCTGCCCCCGAATGGATAGCCGTAGCCCAGGGTGGCGCTGGACGAGGTGGGGGGCGCGGGCGGCGGAGCGCACTGGCGCGCCGCCTCCGGGGCTGGGATGTCCGTGTAGACGGCGCCCTGAGGGGCGCCCAGAGGAGCCGGCGGGCGACCCAGCACCGGGTGCGGAAGCAGGTCGCGGCAGTGGCTGGCCGGGCAGCTGCTGCCCAGCCCGTCCATGCTCGGGGCTTTGCCGGGGCTCGCTCCGCTGCAGCCGCCCCCCGCTCCACCCGCGCCGCCGCCTCCCCCTCCGCCGCCGCTGCCGCTCTCCGCCGCGCTGTCCTCATAGACGTACATAAGGCTCTCCGGCCAGCGAGGATGCAGGAGCAGCGAAGTCGTCATGACATGATCTGCTCGAGCTTTTTAAAAACTCCACTTGCCAGAGGCAGAGAGCTGGGGAGACACCTCGCTCCCTTTTTCCCTCCCCCATCCCTCCTCCCTTCTCTCTCCACCCCTCCCCTCCTCCTCCCGGTGCTTCCACTCCCTCCCCACAGTCCTCTACGCATGCGGGAGACACTTCATTAAGAAATCGGCCGACTCCCGCCCTCCTCCCCTCCTTACTCCTCCGGCTCCCACGTGACCGCGGGAGGCGCACGTGATATTCTGGCTGGGTCTCCCGGGGTTCCCTCCCCTCCAGGTGGGGCGGGGCGAAAAGAAAGGAGGTCTTTGCTGATTGGCTCTCAGCAGGGGAAAAGGAGGCGGGAACTGGGAGATTTAAAGGGACGGGGGCGACGCCCCCCCCCCCCCCCCCGGCTGGCCCGGTGAGGGAGAGGGAGGCGGGGGAGGCTGAATTTGGCCGACGCAAAGGGGCCAGGGGAGAAGAGGACTGTTTCTGGGCGCCTCCCCCTAGGCTGTAGATGGGCACAGGGGAGACAGACCCCTACCCCCAAACCGATCGTTTTGACTACCAAAGTCTTTAGGTTGGGGCTTGGAGCTAAGAGTGGGGGACGAAACTGGATTTTTAAAATATTAATAAATGAAGAAACTAAAAACCAGGCAGGAGCTCTCCAGCTCTTGCCGGCTACGCACTAGCTCGCCTCTGGGAAGAAGAGACGACATCGGCAGCGAGCCTTTGATGCTGAGGTTGTGTTTCAATTTCCGACTTCCAGCCACTTTCCCCCGAGCCCCAGCCACCTGAAAAGGACCCTCTGCTCTCCTCGCTGGGAGAGGGAGAGGGCTGGGGAGATGTGGTAGCCCCCAAACACAGACTTCATCACGGGGGCGGGGCGAGCGTGCAGCGATGGAATATTCTCAGCGAGAAATAAAGGAAGAATGAAAGGAAGGAGATGGGGGCACTAGAATAGACCGACATTTCAACATGCTATAGAAATTAAAGCCTCGAAGTGAGATTTTTTTCCCCCCCAAAGAAATGAGGAGGCGGGATTCAGTCTAGGAAAGCGAACTGTCTTGGATGCCTGTGAGAGCGCGCCCTCTCCCACGGGCTACAAAAGGGAATGTGGAGAGTGGGAAATCGGACCTGCCCCTTAGGGAGACCTCTTCCAGGTGCAACTCTGGGGGCCCCGACGCCAGGACCTGACCCTCCTCGGCCCTCAGCGGCCAGGACCGAGCCCAGCTGATGAGGGCGGGTGAGGAGGGTCCCCGCAGAACCGAGGTCCACGCAGTCCTCAGCTGAACAACCTCACCCTAGCTCCCACAGCTTTCTCGGGGTCACTCCCTCTTAGTGGGGGGGGCGTATTTCCATACTCAAAAACTGTCCCCTATTTGAAAGAAAAACATCAACTTGCTGATTTTTTTTCACAAGCGCTCCTTTTCTCCTAACCCTCGACTTGTCGGGGCTTCAATAGTGTCACCCCTTTGGGGGGGGTCTCCGTGGAATTGAACCAAGTTCCTTTTCAGCACAAAGCCTCCCTGAGGAGAAGAGGTAATAAAGAGAAAGAGGAGGGGGTAAAAGTGGGGAGAGGGGCTGCAGCGGCTCCTGCTTTCCTGCCTCTGCCAGAGTTTGTAAATGCTGGGTGCTCATGTTCGCATAGGCTGTCGCTGAGAAGGCCCCCCGCCAAGCCGGACCCACAATACCCCTAGAACTGGAGAGCAAATGGCGGGGTCTGCACCGAGACCCCCACAGCGGCTCCCTCCTCTCTGAGGGGGAAGGCGGTGTTTGACGGTTGGTGAGTTAGCATAAGAACCGTAATTCTTATCTGCGTGGTCTTCATCCGCGAGGTCAGCCTGGAGTTCAGAAAGCAAGCTTCGGGCTGGGCTGGCAGAAGGCAGGAAGATACAACAGAACGCGATTTGAAACAAGCGGTGCGCGCGCGCGTGTGCGGAGGGCAACCCTGGTGGGGCGAGGGGAGGTAGGGCCAGGAGAGATAAGCCGCGGGGAAGGTGGGTCTCGCTGGACGCTGGCTCCGCTGGGAAGCTGGCTACCCTGTCTCGGGAGTCCAAGGTCAAGGTAGTAGGGGAGAGCACTCGCGCGGGCGCGGCCCGGCCAAGTCTAGACTGGATCGTGTGACCTTGGCACCCTAGCCTAAGTCCTGGCTGATGGGAGTGGGTGAATGATGAGGTCTGCGTTTTCCAGCCCGCGGTGGTAGAGTTGGTGCCGAGAGCTTGGCCACCCCTCCAGTGAAGTGTCGCACCCCCACAGAGAACCCGGTGGGGGGGCATGCGTGGACCAGGGGAAACAAAGGGCCTGAAGCAGCCGCCGAATTCCTGGGGCTCCCTCCCCGGTCCTGTCTAAACCAGAAGGTCCGGGACCCAGAGGCAAGCCGCCAGCCTTTGGGAGTAGGGGCCAGTACGGCGGGAAAGATCTGGGTACAGGACGGCCCAGCAATAAATAAAATTAATAGTATGTTCTTTTCCAGGTTTATATAAGGACATTAACTATTTCTATTGCAATGAGATATAGATTTAATTAACCCGGCAACTTTACAATTTCGTTTATTAGGGGCACTGTGCGGCCAAAATTTAGCGGCGAGAGGAAAGAGAGGGAACCGAAGTCGCCCTCGTCAAGAAGACCAGATGATGATGTCCCCCCCATCCCCAGCGACCGCGGCGAGTGGGAGGGCTGGAGTGGAGAGTTCGTGGCTAAGGGCGCCAGCAACCGCCGGGGAGGTCCACAGGCTCTGGCCAGCACCCCGACCTCTCTCCTTTGGCTCCCCAAGACCCCCGGCGCCTGCAAACGCAGACACCGCGACTGGGGCTCGCAGGAATCCCGGAGGGAGGCGCGGATGCAAAACCCTGCGGACAGGCGGGCGGGCGGTGGAAAGGAAAGCTTTGCTGGTTAATTAACTTTAAGCCTGGGGTCGCTTCTTACCCCTTCCCCGAAAAAATGTGGATCTCGCTGAGACACAAATAAAATCAAATTAGACACTCCAGGAGAATATGCACCACTGGAAACATAGTAATTACATCTCCGAGGCGATGCCGCCCTAGAAAGCCGGGCACTGAAACCATCGGCTGCAACGCTCTCCGCCTCCCGACTGCCACACCTCGGCCCGCAGTCTTGGGGGGGGGGGGGGATGGGGCGATAAGGCTTGACTATGGATGAAGTTTGGAGAAGATAAGCGAAACGAGAAGGAATGTGGCTTCCCAGCCTCTAGCTGAGCCGCTGATGTAGGGGGAAAGACGGAGCATTTAAATAATACCGAAGGAAAATGGAAAATGGCCCCTCAGCTCCATCTGGAAGTCCCAGCTTTGATCTGGGCTGCTTTTTCAAAGGGACCTCTGCAGGAGCCACTCTGCCCTCAGCTTCCTCCTGTGAACCAAGTTCTCAGCTAGGCTCAACTGGTCCAGAGTATAAAGGATATATTTAATGGGCTTTTTCACTGGAAGTGTGTGGGTGCATGCCCGGCCGTGTGCATTTTGGGATGTGGGCAGGATACATGCACTGTTTCAGCAGTGCCCCGTGCACACCGCTCAAGTGTGTTCACGAAAATACACAGCTCTCTGCCTAAATCCTCTCTGTAAATAAAGCCCCTCCTTGTCTGCTTGTCCGTGGGTAGGCACATTTAACTTAAACAAGCTCGTCACATTATACTTTCAAGGAAAGTAGAAGGCAGGAAAATGAAGAGGCAAATGATCTGTGTTTCTGAAGTTGGGGGATGGAATTCCTGGCTCCCTGTATCACAGACCAAGCCTGAGGTGTAACTTAGCAGCAGGAGAGGACACACTTGAGGGCTGGGTGTAGCTTAAATGCTAAGGCTAGGGAGAAGGGTGGAGAGAAAAATCAGGTTGGTGTGCACCTTATTCAACACCCAGATTTCTTACTCTGGAAATTAGACATCAGTTGATTTCCCTCCTTGCCTCCTCTTTCTCTGTTACCTCCATATCAAAGGAGGAAGAGGAGGAGGAGGAGGAGGAAAGGCACTGGAAGCTCAGAATCTCCTGCCTCCCTTTTTTTGTGGGAGAAATTCCAGTTTTAAAAAGGAGGGGGTGGGTTGAGGCTGTAGGAGAACAAAGAGCTTCACCACCATGAGGTCTGGATTCTGGCCCAGACTTTGGGGCCTTGTAGGGCTGATACAGAGTTTGGGGGGGGGGCCCTTCCTGTCCAGAGACCTGACAGTAGGATAGAAGAGGAGATTTGTGGAAAGAAGACATAGGACCTGAGCTCTCCAGGCAAGAAAGGGATACTTGTGATGGAGAGGCCATTTACAGGAAGGGGCTGGGGGTTCAGAAAAGGCCTATGGGGGTACCTGTGAGTGTATGTGTCTGAGCCCGGAGACCCTCCCACACACTCCGAGGAAATTTCTGGTGGGCTGCAAAGGGTGATATTGGTGGGGATGGAAAGAAAAGTGGCGGAACTTGGTGTTCTGTTCCTGAGTCCTGTTTGGCCTCCTCCCTTCCTGTTTCTGGAAGGTTAGGGCAGCCCAAGGGTGTGCAGAGGCCACTGCCCAGGCTCCGAGATCTCTCAGAAACCTGCTCTACTTTTATCTCCCCACAGCCCAACCTTAGAGAAGAGTCCCTGGGCCTCTCCTCCCAGCCTGGAACTCACCTCTTGCACAGTGCTGCCATCCCAGCATCTTCTACTTTATTGTTCTCACTCCCTAGGACCAGCCTTGCCTCTTGTTTCAGAGTTTCCCACTCTCAAACCCAAACTTGCCCACTTCCAGGTCCCACTCACTTCCTGCTTTTAGAGCACAGGGAAATCTCCTCTCTGCTGCGTGGTGAGGACTGGTAATGTTGGCCCCGTTTTGGGCCCATCCCCAACTTTTCCCCTCTGGTTCTGCAGGGATCCAGACAGGGGTCCAGGTTTAGGCAATCACCGATCTTGTCCAGATTCCCCTTGGCCTGTCCCCAGTTGCTGACTCTGCTTGGTGGTTTACTGGATTTGGTCAGGAGATATCAAGTGGCCCCTTCCATGTCAAGAAGCCTCCTCTGGTGGCCTCTTGAGTCCCCAACCCCAGCCCTCTTTCTTTCAGCTTCCCCATCCCCCTAGCTCCACCTAGCTCACCACAGAGCCCCCTCCCACCCCTCCTCCTGGGCTCTCTCCCTGGACCCTTTTCTGATCCTCACCCCTCCCACTCCCTTTTCTTTTTGGGCAAGCAGCATCTCAGTCTGTCACTTGCCTTCCCCCCTTTGACAAAAGAAGTTCAGGGAATAAATATGGAGTTAAGAAATTAACAAAGTATCTCCTCCCCCTTCTGGCCTCTCCAGAGCCTCCTCCTCTGTCCTTTGCTGAGGGAAAGGGTCCTCTATTCCCCCTCCCTTCCCCCAACACCTCCCCCTTTTAGGAAGCCCTTCAGAAACAGACAAATAAAATCTCTCCTGGTTTTAGGGCCTGTCTGAGAGAGAGGGAAGTCCAAGTTCATTTTCAAGTTAGACAGGGAGCCTGGGGTGTGTGTATGGGGGGGGGGAGTGTTCGTTGGGGGTTGGATTTGGCTTCCGTGCAGACATCTAACAAAGGCCCCTTTTGGTCAGAAAGCCAACAAACTGAATGCCTGGAAAAGGTATTTACCACTTTCCATCATTTCCTCTATCTTTTAAAGTTTAGGTTTGGGGCTCCGAGAAGGGAGGCTGACCAGCCACTTAAAAAAAAAAAGATTTCCAGTTACTTTAAAAGAAGATATGACAAATAACACTTTTCTTAGAGAAGGGAGGATTTGTGGATCCCAATACAGCATAATTCTGGGTCAAAGTGAACTGTTTAATCTGTCTCAAAGAATAGCTAAATATGCAAAGTATAGTGAAGGGCTGGGTATTTTGCCTCTAATGAGGCAAGGGATCCTCTAAATGCTATGGAACCAGAGTCTGGTGGGGTTCTAAGAGGCAAATGGCAGAGGGAGAATGTGAGGAAGAGGGGAAATCAGATTCTTCATTCTTCTGATAACCAGACCCTTTTAGCAATGGCAGCAAAAACACATTTTAATCTGAAAAATTATTGAGCAGGATACAATAAACTAAAGGACCTGCAAAAGATGCCTTATCAAAAGAGAGAAAATTGAATTCCCTCATCTCTAAAAGAGAAGGAAGAAGAGACTCAAGATTCAAGTAAAAAGGAAAGAAACCTCTTTCTGTGAAATGATCAGTCTTGGCTGAGATCTGTGGAACAAAAAGGCAGAAGAGAACTGGTGTGTATCTGGGACAAGATCCTTGGCAGGTGATGAATTAAATCTTCCTAAAAGGATATGATTTGGGGCAGTTTTAGTGGCTGGAGGGAAAATATCACTCTGATATCCTTATGGTAGAGGCCTGTTAGACTTTTCCTCCCTCACTGCTTACTTCTCATTCAAATATCTCTCTCTCTTTACAGATTTTTTACAGGCACCATTTTTTCTCCTTGTTGTAGTGTTTTCTCGTACTCATGGCAAAGTTGGCAGAACCTAAAGAACTAGAAAGAAGGATGGGGACATCCATTTTCCTTCTTTCCAAAAATCACTACACTCACTTGCAGTCAGATGAAATTTAACTCAAAAAAGACAAAATATCTTTCTAGGCATAGAGACCACCATGGGCTCCTCTTGCTTGATGGTCTTTAGCATTTCTGGAGAGTGTGATTGTTGAGTTCGGGTTTTGGGGCAGTGTGCATGCAATGGGTGTGTATTGTGCTTGTGTAGCAGGGAGTCACTTTGTGGATCATCATAACAGGGGTGATGATTGGGGCAGGCTGGTGGAGGTGGACATGAAAAGAAAGGAAGCATAGTTAAGGGGGATGACCCCATGGGTGCACCAACTCCTGCTTTCTCCAGAGGTACTCATTTTTCCCTTGGCTGAATCACTGTAAGCAAACAGAGGAGGGAGGGGGGAACAATCATCCTCAAATTTTGCAGAGAAGTAATTCTTAAGGGAAATCCTTAAGGGAAATTTTTGCAGAGAAGTAATCCTTAAGGGTAGGGTGAGATGACCTCCTGCAATCCTTCTCCTACTCCAAGGCCTTAGGAAAATAGTTTTCTGCTATAATCTGCATT
Organism: Graphiurus murinus; assembly: GCA_004027655.1. Classification (NCBI taxonomy): domain Eukaryota; kingdom Metazoa; phylum Chordata; class Mammalia; order Rodentia; family Gliridae; genus Graphiurus; species Graphiurus murinus. Next base: position 101,801 of record PVLC010002772.1, read on the forward strand.
TGTGATTTAAAGCACCTCTAACCCTCTTTTCAGTTCTTGGCTTATTAATTAATTTTCCCCCAAACAAGTAATACAAATTTATTTCTCTCTCATCTATTATAGACCCATCGTTTCTAGACAAGTAAGTATGTAATACATGCTTTGTTAGCGCAGATAAACATTAATATAAAATAGGTGCCCTCAGATACCCATATTCACATAATTAGGCAATCTTTTAAGTTTTGGGTTTTTTTTTAAAACATAGTACTTTCTTGGGATATGACAATACAGCCATGTTTAATTTTTTAAAAATTTAAAGCCTCTAATTGTCTTTATACCCATGCTGAGGATGGGTGGGTTTGGTGGACCTGTAATTCTGGGAGTGAAGATTTGTTTGGCACAGACATCTTTTCCATTTCCATTAGTGTTTCTTCTGATGCAATTAGCTACTAAGTGCAAATGGTATTCAGGCATATGTAAATGCAGAGATTTTTAAAAATGTTTATTTTTAAGGAAGAACAAAGCCACCAGGTCTAGGTTATCCAAGAGCAACTTTGCAGAATACAATTCTCAGATTTATAATTCTCAGCCATCACTGAGCGGAATTTTGTGCTTAAAAACAATTTGCCATCTCACCAAACTTGGCAGAATCCTGGCATTGACAGTTATCTCAGTGCAGTTTTCTTCCACGGATTTAGGGAAATTTGGGTCATTTCCAGAGTCTGTATGGCAATTCTGCTCAGCCTGAAGAGTCACCGAGTACAGCCTGGCTCCTCCAGGAACTCAGCACCATCACCTAACTCCCCCCCCCCATCACTTCCAAGATGGAGTTTCGTAGTTTATTTTAATATACTGATTTCTTTTACATGTGGTAATTACTTAGTCTTTTATTTCACTAATGCCGAACTAAGCATAAGCTTGGCGAAACCTCTTCCACACAGGACAAGAAATGGCTGACACACAGACAGTGTGGTGAGTGCCCGTGTTGGGAAGCGCTAGCTTCTCTTTCCAGCATCACAGCAAATCGAGCAGAGCAGCGGCGGGCGCAATCACATACATAATCCCGACGGATGCACTTGAGTGCACTCTATGGGCACCTATAGCTGAGCACACAGGTGAGTATATTTATAGCTGGGGTAGAAGAGGCTCCACGGGGTCCTGGGGAGCTCTGGCTGTGTGGCTGGATGCATTGGCTTACTCTATTGCCTGGGCATTCATGGGCTGCTTGGGTGAACAGAAACGGAAGTGTTGGGAGTTAGGTCCCTATACTTCCAGGGGGTCCTGTGCTTATGTGCATCCTGTCGGTCTTTATTAACCACATCCACAGCCAAGACCAAGAATCAGCTCTCTCTCTCTTCCTTCTCCCTGCCTGTCCACTGGTCCCTCTGGGGACCTTCTGAATGGGGAAAGAAAAAAAACTCCTTGTTTTCCTTTCCTGTGCTCAATCTCAGAACACAAGAGTGGTTAAAAAATAATCATGCACCTACAAAGATTAGACAAAAAAGGTTGAGTGAATTTCTGGCTTAAAAAAAAAGAGGCATAGGGGATGGAAGAATGGTAGTTAGTGGCAAGGACTGGGGGCCAGAGGGAGTAAAGCCCTGAGGACAGATTTTTATAAAGCTGGGTAAATTTTATCCGACAGAGTGGTAAAGGAGGAAAGCAAATTAATGTTAGTATTAAGTTCTGTGTGGTTGTCTATTTATTGACATTTGCTGCACATAATACTTATAAACATGACATAGCCATGTTTTACAAAGAAGCCCAGTATGACAATATCCGCATATATTTGGACATGTTTCAAGTCTATTTCTAAACTTGGTGCATGGAGGTCCGCAAATTTCCTATATTATCTTCAGGATGCTTTGTACTTTAAATAGTGGGGACAGGATCATAAATAGTGGTGGATTTCTCCTTCTGAACACTGTCAGTAAGAAAATCGGACTCACTGCCTTTCGAAGCTTGGCCCCACCCTTGAAAAAGGCTTCCCAAATGTGATTCATCCTAGGAAGAAGAGATCCCAACCAACGCTCTTTTTTTTTCCAAAGATGACTGTTCCCTTCATCCTCCAGGGGTCTGGCCCTCTGGCTACAGCCATTAGGGAAATGGGCTCTTTGCCAAGCCTAGAAACACCCCCTCAGTCCCCACGCTGGTTTCTCAGGGCTCACTCCTTACATATGCTCCCAACTCTGCGGGTGCTTCCTGCGTTCTGCCTAGTGTGCCTGGAATACAGATCTGAATCTGCCTTATGGAGTCACCTGAAGCCTCTGTGGGTGATACCCCAACTTCACTCTGCAAGTACATATTCAGTTTACAGACTATGTGGAGGGGCTGGTCCTACCCATCTTACCTCATCTTATCCTGAAAAAAAAAAATAAAGAACCCCCTGGAACCCCTCCGTGTGTGTGTGTGTGTGTGTGCGCATTTTGATAACTTTATTTAGCTCTATGCATTTTATCATGACAGAAACAATATTCTTCCAGGAACTGATGCCCCAGGAAGACAGACTCTCTGTCCTTTTACACTAGGAAAAATGAACAGAGGACTCATTCTACCATCTCTGGATATCCAGTACCGGTCCCTATTAGACCCCCCCCCCCTCTTTTTAACCTCCTCTCTCTTTTCCTTTCCAGCAATGACAAGGCTCCACACATTGGAAAAAAAAAATACTTTACCTTGTCTTAAAGTACTCAAATAATCAAAAGGCAAATAAGAGGAAGAGTCTGTATTCTTCAGGCACTCAGCTTGGAGGATGTTTTTAAGATTGTCCCTCTATGCCCACCTTCAGAGAGGGTTTGACCCACTCCCACACCGTGGAGCCTGAAGAATGAGGACCGGGCTATTATACTTGAACCGAAACATATTTGTAAGACCTTCACCATCTACCTTCTTTGCAATCACCTACGACAGTGAAGAACCCCCTCTCAGTATCTCCGTCTCCATCCACCTTCCACCTTCGATTTAGTAGATTCAGCTTGAAGCATTAAAAGCTGCAGAGGAGAGTCCCCCTTCTCCCCTTCTCCCCTTCTCCAGGCCGGAAGGTGGCTTTTGCTCGGCTCCCTGACCGAGCCCTCTTGAACGTGTAGGCTCATTCTGGGGGAGCTGGGGCGGAAAAGCCAGTGGGGTCACAGTCTCTCTCCGCATTTTACTGTAGAGATTAGTCACATTATTTAATTTTCTCTCTCCCAGGGCTGTGCAAAGAGCTCCGGAATATTGCCTTCCTACTTCCCCAGCGGCTCCGCACTCTGTCCCCCCAAAACTGTAGGCGAAATCAGGCGGAGGGAAAGGCAGGAGCCGCGCGCTGTGCTCGCAGCTGAGGACTCGCCGTCGCCTTCCCGCCCCGCAGCCGCACGCGCTGGACCCGCTCGTGGTCGGGCGACTCGGAGGCAGCGCGCGGTGAGGCTGAGGGCTTTCTCTCGGCCCGCCCCACGGAGATCTGGCGTCCAGTGCCTCCAGGGAACTTTTCTGAAGCTTCGGGCAGCCGGAAGAGCTCGCCTGTCTCGGAGGGAGCCCCAGACGATTTGCACAGCCCAGAGACCGAGGTCCCCACGCTCCCAGCCTAGGACCCGGCGACCCTTATTTTCTCAACTTGAACCAAACGAAATCTGCGTCAGTCTCGAACCTCAGCTCCCAGACCGGGTGGCGCCTGCCCGTCCACGGCTTTGTTTTTTTGAAGGGGGTACATTTAAGAGGGGGGGAAAATTCAATCGGGGAGAAACTTGTATTTCCAAGCATTCCTAGCGGAACTTGTGTGTGTTGGCGCCGCACTAGGGCCGGGCATCCGCCAGGGCCGCCGCGCCCTCCCCAGGAACCGGGTCCCGCGGTTCCGTCCCCACCTGAGTCACTGTCTCGCCACCGCGCTCCGGAGACCCACCGACCCCAAAGCGATTTTTAAAAGGCGAGGCCCCGTGTCCAGGCAGCGTGGGCGCCTACGGCGGGTGGCAAGCAGACGCAGCCGCTGAAGCTGAGCCACTCGCTCGCTCGTCTCCTCTCGCCTGCCGGTGCCTTCGGACCCTACTTTTGCGTAGACTGTGTGAGAAGGAACCTCGGGAGGGGTCACGGACTCCCGGGGCCCCCAAAGACCGCACTTTGCAGCTTTGTCACCCTCTGAGCGACACACACCAGAGAGTGTTTACCGGGTCCTTCAGCATTATGGCATCGGAGTGGAGTAATTTCAATCCCTGGGTCTACACTAACGGATTATTCCTTCCCCAAATCCTTTTCATTTACTTAGGAAGCCTTGGCTGGGCTTTGCTTTTGGGATTTGACTGACTTTCCCCTTCTCTCCCGTTTTTGTTTTTCCAACATGCCTTCCAGCTGGTCTCAAGAAACGGGGCAGGGGAGGGTGCTTAAAATAAAACTCCAGAGAAACGGGGAAAATGTCTCTTGCACACAGGCAGGAATAAAGTAGTGAGTGTTGCTGCCGAACCATACATCTGAGGGAGCACAGAGACGCCCTTTTATTTTTTAATAGCAAACTAGAGGCTCAGAATATAGGTAACAGGGGGAAGAGGGTTGCCTGAAGTTCTGTCTTCCGTGACCAGTCCTGGGATACTGTTTGCTCCCCACCAAGAAAGAGAATCAAGGGAGGTGAGTGTTTTTTTACTGTAAATAGTCAAACTCTTGTGATGACCTCATTCCTGCCAGATGTGTCTTTGAATCCTACCAGAATGAGGCACTAAAAAGGAAAAAAAGAAAAAGAAAATCAATCCAGTTTTGGAGCTAATCTGATGTAAAAATATATTGATTTTACTCAGGGTTGCAATTCTTTTGCCTTCGTGGATTTTACTGATTTCTGTGTACAGTGGCAAATCTTACTGGATTCTTTTCAGTAGCAAAAAGGAATTGTTTAGGGTTATGTCCACTTCTTAGGCCCCCTGAAACCTAAGAGTTTCAGGTGCATCTTCATAACACAAGAGGCCAGAAATTCTACTGGGGAAAGGGATCGTCTTCTGCCACTGGAAGGTCTCAGGAGCAAAGTCTCAGGAGCCATGTCCATCTTTGTGGGTCAGCTGACTATGGCCACTTTTATTTCTGGTCTTTCCAGAAGTTCTCTCCTTGTTTTTTTTCTCCCCACCATCCATCAACACCCATCATCTAGAAAAAGAACTTATGGGAAGTACTGATCTTCCTTTTGAAGAAAGAAGTCCTCTGGTCAGTACATTCCTTGTAGTGGTTAGACCACTGGTACTCCATGGGGACCTCCCAGGTCGTCTCTATAGCAACTGCCCCCCACCCCCAAATCTGATAGCTCTTCTCTTAGGCCCACAGCTGGACTATATTCCCCAGCTTCCTTTACAGTTTCGTGTGGCCATATGACTGTGTTCTCGTCAATGGGATGCCCGTGCCACTTCCTGGCCAAAGCTTTTAACAAATGGCTGTCCCATCCCTCTTTCCCACTCTTTTTTTCCTCTTCCTTGTCAAGTTGCCTATGGTGAGGCCCTACAGTATAGTGTATATACAAGGTGGGAAGTTTCAATCCCTGAATCACGTGGAGGAGAGCTGCCCACTGATAAGAATCAGCTACCTAGGACCTTCCCTGAAGGAGTAATAACCCTCTGTTGTGTTATAGCCACTGAACATTCTGAAGTTTATGAATTATCACATCCCAGTCCATCATTAACTAACATACCCTCTTTTTTTCTTCTTTCTTCCTTCCTTCTTTTCTTTCTTTCTTTCCTTGGAGCTGGGCATTGAACCCAGGGGCATTCTACCTCCAAGCTGCACCCCAAGCCCTATTTTTTATTCATGTGTATGTGTGTGTGTGTGTGTGTGTGTGTGTGTGTGTGTGTGTTTTACTGGGGATTGAACCCAGGGGTGTTCTGCCTCTGAGCTATATTCCTAGCTCTATTTTATTTTTAGTTTGAAACGGTCTCAGTAGGTTGCTAAGGCTGGCTTTGAACCTGCAATCCTCCTGTCTCAGCCTCCCAAGTACTGAGATTATCAGCATGTGCTACCATGCCCAGCTTATTTTTTATTCTTTATTTTGAAACAGGGTCTCACTAAGTTGCAGAGGGCCTCATTAAGTAGCTGCAGCCAGCTGCAAAACTGTGATCCTCCTGTCTCAGCCTCCCAAGTACTGGATTACAAGAGTGTAATCCATGCCTGGCTTAACATACCCTCTTTACAAGATAAATAGACATTAGGTAACCCTTCTTAGCCCTTGGATTAATACTCGTCTGCCCGCTCTTAGGTAACAGACAATCCTGTGACAATATTGTTTTATACACAATGTCAGATCTGTATTTAGAATATCCAGTCCAATGTATTCTCAAGACTCTGAGCTTGATTTTACATGAAATCTTCCCCACTATAGCTCAGGATTGCCTCAGCTTAGATGCCTGCAGAGAGGAAGAGTTGTTTTGGACTTTTCTACATCTTAATCTTGTGTTTCTCTTCTTCCCTCATCCTGGGCTGCTGTTTTAGACTCACTAGGGATTCAAGGGATGAAGAGAGTGGGGTACTGACTCAAATAATTTTCTAGTGTTTTTTTTTTCCCCCTTTGGTGATACTGGCAAATGAACTCAGGGGCATTCTACCTCCAACCTATACCCCCTGCCCTTTTTAATTTTTTTTTTTTTTTTTTTTGCGGTACTGGGGATTGAACTCAGGGGCATTCTACCTCCGAGCTACACCCCCAGCCCTAGTTTTTATTCTTTATTTTGAAACCGAGTCTCACTAAGTTGCAGAGTGCCTCACTAGGTAGCTGAGGCTGGCCGCGAACCCGGATCCTCTGGTCTCAGCCTCCCGAATGCTGGGATTACAAG
>PVLC010002773.1:0-58463 GCA_004027655.1 Graphiurus murinus
TATGTACTCTGAGGATAAGTTTTAAGGATGTTAAAGTACCCATGATCTATTAATCTCTATGTATCTTGGGGGATTCCTTTAGTAAATTCTGGAGAGAGAGAAAACAAACAAGAAAACTAAGGTTTTAACAAACGAACAAGATCACATCGAAAGAAAATGATTTAAAATCGGATCGACAAGTCTTTATATATATATATATTTTTTTTTCTGAGCTGCGCAGCTATCTGAGTTTTTTCTCTCTGTAAAACTCCCATTGGGTTGGCATCCCATCCAATGAGTTTACAGTCGGATTTATCTACTCTCTCTTTATTAAAACGCGTCCATTTTAATAAAGGGAGTAGGCGGAGTCTTCTGTAAAGCGGCCCTACTAAGCGTCCCAAGTAGGCCCCCTACAGGCGGATTTCGGAACTTTTCTATATCGGATTCGGAACGAAGTCTGGCTTATATTTTCCGGAATACATTTAACATCTATCAGACTAGACTTATGCTTAGCTAGATCCCTAAGCCCGCTTAGGGTCGGTCTAAAAGAAAGGAAAAAGGCAATTACTGAAACTCAAAACAAAACAACGAAAAACAAAAAATTTTCTCTCCCTAACACGTAATTAAAATAAAAATCCCTTTAATAACTTGCAAAGGTTGCAAATGACTCGGGGTTCCGATGACTCGGGGCCATTTCTGGATAAAACAAATCAGATATTAACACAGGATTACAACATTACATTTTAAATAACCATTTGTATTTCTACTGCAGGCCTTTACTATGGGATGGTATAGGCGCGGAGGCTTCTCTGAGGTAGAAAGGGAGAAAAAGGAAAAAAATTCCTTTCCCCTCTAGTTGTACCTGTTAAAAAGACAAAAATCCCATTTGCGTATTTTCCTTAAAACAATTTTAAATATAGGAGGGAAAAAAACGATTTACTCCAGTTAATCCGCAAGAAAAAGAAAAAAAATACACGATCGCCCTCTAGTGGCCACAGGATTGCCGGGGCACCGCGTCTCCATGGGCGCCGCCATTTTGGCGCAGTCGTACTGTGATGACGTAGCTGCGTCCCGCAGTCATGTGACACGACGGCGCGGCGGCGCAGCCATCTTGTAAAAGCAGCGATGGACCGGGAAAACCATTAGTTAAAAGCAAGGCAAACAAACCAAAACGGGAGTAGCTTTCCCTGGCTACCTTTCCAATTATCCCATGCGACCTTCGGCAAGCCCACGTGGTTGCCCACTGTGGCCCTTGCTACCTTTTCTCGAGCAGTGGCCACAGGAGCCCCGCGGCTTTTGGGCGGTCCGCCCAGCTTTGAGACGAAAGTCGCCCAGAAGAGACGGAAAAAGAATTAAAAAAAAAAACAACCAAGAACAAAACCCAAACTACAAGGCTCGCCGCTCGGCTTTGATACCGCTTTAGCAGAAAAAAGGACAAAAAAAAATTAAAACGCCACACATACTCTTTTTCATACCAAAAAGAAAGCCCGGGAACAAACTAGGGACAGAGCGGCTTGGGTACAGGTTTAGGAACAAAGGCGGGGGAAACGGGATTTAGGAACAGGCTTCAGTGGCGCCGCGGCGCTTCGCCGAGAACTATCGAACCGCTTTTGCGGTTCCCCAAGCCGGTACACTGTACCCGCCCAGGATCGGCAGATCGGGACAGCCGGGCGGAGTCCATAAGCCCCAAGCTAAGAGCCCGCGTCGAACCGAGCCGGTGTCCGTGGGAGACCGGCCCAACGCCCAGCTGTGTACCGAGCAGTGTCTCTGCCCGCAGGGAACGTGGGCCCCTTTCCAGGATGCCTGGCAGTGGCCCGTGGGACAGGAACGGTGGCACTTCGTGGCGAATACCCCCTGGGGTTTCCACTGGCGCTCACTGCCGCGCGGGAATGAGATCCGGCCGGCGTTGTTTCCCGCTCCCAGCTCTAATCCATCTGCATCCCCCTGGAATTTCCAGCTACCTATGTACACGCCCAATGCCGCTATCGTAAATAAGAGATTTCTAAGCATCTTCCCCTCAGGAACACTTACCCCTTGCCAGATGTCTGACTCTCCAGGCTGGGCTCGCCAAATATGTGGTGGGGTATTCGGACTGTACCCCCAAAATAGAATAATAAAAATATTTCAGGTTCTTTGATATTGTGAAAAAAAGAATTTTAACACATATCAATCAAAACATCTGGCAGGTTTATTCAGGAACAGGTCAGGGAGAGGAAAACTGGGGTGTAGGAAAAGACTGGAAGTGCAGAAAGCTTAGGACATGTTTCCCAGACCCGGGCAGGATTCCAAGAGAGCGAGCAACACGTGGATTCCCGGGGTATAGGAGAGGGCGGGGTCCTTCCAGCCCCTCACTCTCAGTTTTTCAAGATTTTCATAGGTTGAGTTCCAGGTGAGATTTTGGCTCCTCCTCTTTCCAGGTGTGTGCGGGTACCTCTCCGGTGGGCGGTGGGCTGGGCTGTAATTTTTCTTGGGCTGAACCAAAAGTTTTCTTTTCAAGGGGTGGACAACACTCTCCGGATTTTTTTAAAAAGGCTAAAAACTATATTTCTATGACTTTTTCCAATACCTCTTTTCTGCCTAACATATATACTTCTAAGCTACCTCATCAATAGGTTTGAGGCAAGCTTCAGCAACTTAGTGAGATCCTGCTTCAAAATGAAAAATAAAAAGGAAACTGGGCATGATGGTACATGCCTGTAATCTCAGTACATGGGAGGCTAAAATAGTAGGATCACATGTTAGAGGACAGCCTGAGCAATGTAGCAAAACTACCAGCAACCTATTGAGATCCTGTTTTAAAACAAACAGAGCTGGGTGTGGTGGCGCAAGCTTGTAATCCCAGCATTTGGGCGGCTGAGACCAGAGGATCTGGGTTTGCAGCCAGCCTCAGCTACCTAGTGAGGCACTCCGAAACTTAGTGAGACCCTGTTTTTTTTTTTTTTTTTTTTTGCGGTACTGGGGATTGAACTCAGGGACATTCTACCTCCGAGCTACACCCCCAGCCCTATTTTTTTTTTTATTCTTTATTTTGAAACCGAGTCTCACTAAGTTGCGGAGTGCCTCACTAGGTAGCTGAGGCTGGCCGCGAACCTGGATCCTCCGGTCTCAGCCTCCCGAATGCTGGGATTACAAACGTGCGCCACCACGCCCGGCTGAGACCCTGTTTTAAAATAAAGAATAAAAAATAGGGCTGGGGGTATATCTTGGAGGTAGAATGCCCCTAAATTCAATCCTCAGTACTGCAAAAAACAATAGATAGATGGGGGGGGTAGCTTTGGAAGTAGAATGCCCCTGGGTTCAACTCCCAATTCCAATACATACATACATGCATACATACATACATACATCCATACATATATACATACTTACATCATTGGGGCTGGAAATGTAGCTTGGAGTTAGAATGCCCCAGATTTAACCAATCACCGGTACTTTAAAAAAAAATTAAAAAAGAAAGAAAAGATAAAAGGATACCTACTATATAATTCCAACTATATGTCATTCTGAAAAAGGAAAAACTATAGAGACAATGAAAAACATCAGTCATTTCCAGGGGTTGGGGAAGGAGAGATGAATAGCTAGAAAAAAAAAGGTTTTGGGGCCAGTAAAACACTTTGTATGATACTATAAATTTTGATACATATTATATATTTGTCTACACCCATACAATGAACAATTCCAAGAGAGAAGTTTTTGTGTAAATTATGGATTTAGGGTGATGAGGATGTATCAATGTATGTTAATCAGTTGTAACAAATGTACCATTTTAGTGGAGGATGTTGATAATGCTATGCATGTGTGGAGGTAGGAAGTACATGAAAAATCTCTGTACATTCCTCTCAAACTTCTGTGATCCAAACTACTCTGAGAAGTAATCTTTTAAAAATGTGTAACACTGTTTATATCATCATAGAAAATAAAAAAGAGTAAAGAAAGCAAATAGTTCACCAAAAAAGAAATATAAATATCAATACATGTGAACATATATTTAAAATAAACAGTAGAAGTGGTTAATAAAGCAGAAGATTCAGTAAAGTAGACATTCCATTTCTAGTTCCTGGTACTACATATCTGTCTATGGTATTTTTTTTAAAGTAACCTGACAATATGCGTAAACAGGATGTTTGACCCTTGAACCCAGCAATTTGTCTTCTAAGGTTCTTGCCCAGGATATGTTTAACTAGTATAGAGAAGGTTGTTCTTCATAGTGTTATTTTTAATGAGACAAAAAAATGAAATAATGAACAACCCAAGTAGCTAGAAAATAAGGTATCAGTTAAACAAATCTCAATATATCATTGCAGTCGAATATTAGGCAGTTGTTCAAATGTTTTAAAAAATGAAGCCGGGCATAGTGGTGCACACTTGTAATCCCAGTATTCTGGAGGCTGAGACCGGAGGATCTGGGTTTGCAGCTGGCCTCAGCTACTTAGTGAGGCACTCTGCAGCTCAGTGAGACCTTGTTTCAAGCTAAAGAATAAAGAATAGGGCTGAGGGTATAATGCTCCTGGGTTCAATCCCCAGTACTGCAAAAAAAAAAAAAAAAAGTTTTAAAAAATGTTTAGACAAACAACAACAAATGCTGGAGAGTGGGGACTCTAATACATTGTTAGTGGGATTATAGATTAGTGTAACTACTTTGGAAAACAGTATGGAGGATCCTCAGACAAATGGGAATGAGCCTACATATAATCCAACAAAACCACTTCTGGGTATCTACCCCAAAATGGAAACCAAACTACCAGACTAATGCACATGTGTCTATGTTCATAGCCACACATTTCACAATTGCCAAACTACGGAACCAGCCAAGATGTCCATCAACAGATGAATGGATTACAAAACTATGGGATATGTACACAATGGAATTTTACTCAGCCATAAAGAAGAACATTGTGTCATTTGCAGAGTAATGAATGGAACTGGAAAACATTATGTTAAGTGAGATTAGTCAGTCACAAAAAGTAAAAAAATCATATGATCTCCCTAATATGTGGAAGCTAGGGAGAAGGTGGGTCATAAGAAGGACTCTAGACAAAGAAAGAGAAACCTTAAAAGAGCAAAAAAGGCAACCTAACTGAAGGTGATGGGAGGGGAGAAAGGGAAACACCCTAATGCACATGATGTACTTTCACAAACATATCAGTCATTAAGCCAAACATGAGAAAGAGGGAATGGGGTGGAAATTGGGAAAGGGTTAAATGAGTGCTGTGTGCATGTATGCCTCTATCAGTTTGTACCTAATTAAGATGTATGATTACAATGCACCAATAAAAAAGAAGAAAAAAATTACTCCAAAACAAACAAAAAACATGCATTATTTATGTGGCTCTTTTATCTTGGATCCCTTCCACTCTATGAGTACTACATACATTTCTTTCCTCAGCAGGATACTACGTTCAAGTCGTGTGTGTGTGTGTGTGTGTGTGTGTGTGTGTGTGTGTCTGTGTGTGTGGTATTACACGTGGAACCCAAGGGCATTCTACCTCCAAGTTGTACCCCCAGTCCTATTTTATTTTTATTTGGAAACAAAGTCTCCCTGAGTTGCTGAGAGCCTCCCTAAATTGCTGAGGTTGGGCTCAAATCTATGACCTTCCAGTTTCAACCACCAATTACTGGGATTACAGGCATGTGCCACCAAGCCTAGATTAAATCATTGTTTTTGTAAGCATAGTTCAGGCCTTAACTGTGTCAAAACCTGCTAGTTGCCTTCATCTTGACTTTTCAGCCTTCAAAACTGTAAGAATCAAATTTCTGCTGCTCATAAATTACCTGCCTCAGGTACTTAGTTTTAGCAGCACAAATGGACTGAGACATAAATATTTGCTTATAAAAAGGGAAAAAGAGAAACCTTACATCAAAATTTTGTAGATTTCATCTATATAATAATATAATTATATAGATAATAAGATTATAAAAATTATATTATTATATAGATGAAAATTATGCTTATAATTATTAAGTCAGGTTACCTTTAAAGGAATATATAAAATATCTATAATTTTTAATTACTAAATGAAGAGGGTTTTAAATGATCTATTCTCTGTTTTTATTATAAAACGTATTTTGTTAAGGTACAGCTATCTAGTAAAGAAGGTCAAGATGGTGGTCATAAGCATTGTTTGAACATAATCTGCCTCTCTTTTTTTTCTGGTCCATGGAATTTCTTCCCCAACTCCTTGCGGTCAAATATGTATATATGCCATGTTTAATCAGTGAATGTGAATGGAAATGACCTGTATCACTTAATTAACAGATGTTCTAGGAACCATTGAATACTTTACCATGCTCTCTTTTCTCTCAGGCCCAGTTATAGCATTCAGGGTAGTAGCTGCTCTAACCTCCTAAGTAACTACAGTATATGTCCATTTCCTGCTCAATTGGGGACAGGACATAAGCACAAAATATCATATGAAGATATTTGAATTCATTGTTATAGCACATTTTCCTAACGTAGCTAATATACTCAATATCAGTGGTTATTTTATATCAGAGACAGCATACATGTTTGGGAAATATTTTTAAGAATCATATATTAAGCCGGGCGTGGTGGCGCATGCTTGTAATCCCAGCATTCGGGAAGCTGAGACCGGAGGATCCAGGTTCGCAGCCAGCCTCAGCTACCTAGTGAGGCACTCCGCAACTTAGTGAGACTCTGTTTCAAAATAAAGAATAAAAAATGGGGCTGGGGGTGTAGCTCGGAGGTAGAATGCCCCTGAGTTCAATTCCCAGTACCACAAAAAAAAAAAAAAAAAGAATCATATATTAGAACTGTGGTCCACATTTTGTGTGATGCTAAAATTTTTAATCTCCAAAGAATAACAAATAATGGAATTTTTTTCAATTTCTGTTACTGGGTCCCAGGTTTAATAATGTCCAGCAGTAAAGTGGTCTTCATAAAACTATTTTAAATCACTGAAGATATTTAAATTTTAAGAATTGAGATATGTAAGACTAACACAGGTAATTTGTTATTTATTCTGTCCCCATGTTTTAGGATTAAGCAAGATTATAAAACACAAGGAAAGTATTTTCCCATTGCAGTAATTGAAAAGTAACTTAATGAGCTGGGTGTGGTTGTGCACCGCTGTAATCCCAGTAAATGGGAAACTGAGACAGGAGGATCCCAGGTCTGAAACCAGTCTCAGCAATTTAGCAAGACACTCAACAACTTAGTGAGACCCTGTTTCCAAATAAAAAAAATAGGGCCGGGAGTAAAGCTTGGAGGTAGATAGGTAAACAGACAGCCAGGCAGACAGACAGACAGATAGATAGATGCCCACCATAATTTTTTTATCCATTCATCTATTAACACAGTTATTTCCATAAGTATTGTGAAAAATGTGCCAACAAACATGGGAACATTTATCTTCAAGATACTTATTTCATACACTTTGGGTAAATACCAGGTAGTGGGTTGCTGGATCATATGGTAGTTTTATTTTTAGGTTTTTGAAGACTTCTATATTGTTTTCTGTAATGGTTGCACCAATATACATTCCCACCAGCAACGTAAAAGAGATCATTTTTCAACACGTGCTAACCAAATCTTATCTATTATGTAAAGATACTTTTTTAATGTTATAGTGAAAAAAACCTTTTCAGTAACAAGTATGGAACAAAAATGATTAATACCATCTTATATAAAAGAAGTCCATCTATTATTACACTCTACCTTTTAAATTTTTTATTATTTAAGGTGTTTTTGGAAAAATGATTAATGATATACACTAACATATACCTGTATATTTCACAATTTGCTATATACTATATACATATACCATATGACACATTTTGGCTTATTCTTAAATTGCACATAATAAATTCTTAAACTATGTCAGATTTCTTAAGTAGTTACTATCAGTGCCTCCTATAACACACACACACACACACACACATATATATATATATATGTATATATATGAAAACTGAAGCATAAATTACCCAAAATAGTAACTTTCTTTGATCCCAAGCTCTGTAATTTCAGAAGTATTATTCACAACCATTACACTATTAAGCTACTGCTTTTATTAAAAAGCTGCTAATTTAAATTTCTAAAAATTAAATAAACATAAGTGAGTATAAGCTTATGTAAATATAGATTGAATTATATTTCTCAAGGATCAACTAAAATTTGTAACCAATTGGTTTAACTAAAAAAGAAAAATATCATTCATATATATATGTATATATGACACAATGGAAAGCATTATTGATTCTAATTTATGATATATCTATCATCCTTTTGTAAGGTAAACTGTAGGGATTGCTCATGTTATGTGGTATTTGGCACTTACAGGCTCTGACCTTTCTTGGTGAAATCTGACCCCTCCAACCTAGGGAAGCCGGTGGGTGGGTCAAGGAAAGGCCTACCTCCCTCCCCCGCAGCAGCTATAGGTGATGAGATCTGCTCCCATTGGCTCCCCCTCCCGGGCTTCACCTCCCTACCTGACCTGCCCATATATTCTATTGTGTGTTCCAATAAAGTTGAGTTTCTGTGGCGCTGCCTGACCGCTGACTGGACTCCCGGCTGGTGCTGTTTTTTGGGGGGGCTTCCCCGACTCCCCAGGGTGGTGGGCCCGGCCATGACACTCTCCCTCTCGCTCAGTCCCGACAGGCGAAGCGGCTGGTCTGCTTTGCCCTACCCCATGTGGCGTGGGACACAACATCGGTTGCAGGTTGCATGGAATGCTACAGTAAACTATATGCTAAATAATATGCTTAACCTGAAAGACTCAAACATAAAATAATCTGTTTTCTAATATATAATTATAATTGTCAATTCAGAGCATCTGGTGCCTTTTATATTTCTCATACTCTATATTCTGTGATTTTAAAACTGGAATCCATATTATCTTTGAAAACATTATTTGCTTTTTGTCTCCTTTAACTATATTCTACAATGTATCCTAAGAGATATAAATTCAAAGATGTGAATAGTTTTAAAAAGGGTATCATGGGATTTTACTTTTTAAAATACTGTTTTAATTTTTAGGATATGTTTCTATTTCATCTCCTGAATTTAAAAATCTGCCCTCTAATTTTTTTTTTATCTTGCTCCATTTGGGCAGTGATATTTCAAGTGGGAGACATCACCATAATGGATTAATTTAACTTAGAATAACCTTGCTTTACTAATTATCTAAAATACTTTTCACAGGAGAAATTATGATTATGAGAGGATCCAATAAATTTATGAAAGACAACAAGTGATGTGGATAAAAGTCAAGAGCTGACTGGGAATTGAATATAAATACATCGATGCTATTTTCTGGTTTTCATATGTAAAATAGAGTAATGATTCTTGGAACTCAGAATTCATATAGAGTTTATATGAGATAATGCAAATAGATATTCTACTATCATATTTGTCACACATGAGATTGTCAGCAAATATGAGTTCATTCCCCAAGGATATCTCTTGTTAACTGGTTTATACAATTCTATACCTACTTGTGTGATTTGAGTTCTCTGAAGGAAGCAGCTATTTTTTACTCATTGTTCTGTTTAGCACAGAAAGTGATATGGAGTGGTCAGCAACTCAATAAATGATTGTCCAATGAATGGATTTCACAACATCCCTCTGTAGACAGCCATAGATAAGGGTTACTTTTTTGCATGTCAAATCATCCCCCTTGGTTCTTCTTAGTGCTTATTTTTTAATCTGTTTAGAATAAGACTTTATTTTTGCTTTGTTTACTTTTATTGAAAAATATTTCATATTGTTGAAAAATTTTCAGCTTTTATTCATGTGCCTTGCTGGTAAAGGTACTTGAATTTACATATCTATAGATTTTTCTGTCTCTACCTCTGTATATTTGTGCTACCTATACCTCTATCTGTATCCCTTTATATCTATGGGTGTATGTGTATAGTGAACTGGTTTCATTTTAAAAGCTGAATAATTGCGTCAATACATGTTTAATTTAACTTAATATCATATAGAAATATATATTATATAGAAAACATATATATATATATATATATATATATATATATATATATATTTCTAAGAATAGACCTCAAAAGTACTTAAAATTTAGCATTCATATCTGCCAAGCCATACTACCATCTGGCTCTACGTACCACTTTAATTTCAAAATCTTTATTGCTTTCAATTTCAAAAACCAAAAATTACCCATGGTTTTAATTTATGGGGGATTCTTTTCTTATATTTTTTATATTCTTATTGTTAGGTATGTTTCTAAAATGAATATTCATAGGTAGAAACTTATGAAACAATTCAAGAATTTGCCTTTTATTTGTGCACTTGAAATTGTATATACTATTGCTTGAATGATTTCAATAATCTATTGCTGAGGGTCATAAGAGTTGTTCTCCAAAATCATGTTCTTGCTCTTTGATTCCTTTGTCCTTCTGTTAATGAGAATAAAATAATTTTGTTCATCAAAGATAATGTTAAGTAAAAGACTATCAGCTTTGAAATAAATATTATGACATATCTTTTGCAATTTTTTCAATAAATAAGCAATTTACTACTTACTATTAAATATATGGCTTCTCAGAATAAATATCGAAAAAGAGTCTACATATGTGAAAATCTACTGTAAAAATTTTACCTGAAAACGGTCCTTATATATTTGATATTTCTAAACTAAAATTAATTCACTCATCACCTCGTTGGAACCTCTGTGCACTGTAATTATGAAAACTGAGGTGAAGAACCACATATTTTACAAGTGCTTATAGTTAATGTTTTGGAAAGAAGCACTTACAGTGTGAGGAGCACAATGGACACTATGCCCAGGGAAACAACCACTTAAAGTTTCTGGGAATTTTCTTAGGAACAAATAGAAAATATGCTGAATATCAAAACACTGAGAGTCCATGGAATCTTTCAGATAACCCTCTCTTCCCTCTCCCTAGCTCTGTGGGACAGAAGCTTTCATCTGGGTGGAAGTGGCCAAGTGGTGGGTGCTTATATGTGATTCTCTGTCCCTTACTATATCAGCAAAAACTTTTGTGGCATATCACTATCTCTAGTTGTATCTGAAGAGATGTGGCTGCTTTTGAATCTCCTGAGTCACCATGCCCAGTACAGATTGTTCCTGTCATAAAGGAGGGAGAGAGAACAAGCCTATGAAAATAAGAATAATTTTTTCAGTCAATGATACTGAGACAACTTGAAATCCACATGCAAAATAAGGACGTTGGGTCCAACCTCAGTGACAAAAAAATGTGAACTTTAAGTAGTTATCTATCTTGTGAACATATACTTGATACTGGCTATGTTATTATTATTAGGGAGAAATAGATTAATTTTACATGTTTAGCCCAGAAACATGCGTCAGGAGACAGCTTTAATGGACATCTTACAAAATTAGGTAACTGGGGCATGCTCACAGTGAGGAAAACATTACATAATGCTATTTTTCTATTTAACAATGAGTACATGAGGCAAAGATTTACCATTTATATCCCAAGATTTCTCCTCCTTCTCTCTCTCTATAGAAATGGAACCCTTGATTTTAAATGGTCCTCTGACTTCCAAGAATAAAGTCTCCATTTCTCTTCCATTGTTGTAGCCAGGTATGACCATATGACCTTGTTCTCACTATAGGAGTATTATGGTTTGGATATAGAATGTCCCCTGGAAATGCTCATGTATTGGCAATGCAAAAAAATGTTCAGAGGTGAAATAGTTGAGTCACGGGGGTTCTAATCTTGTCAGTGAATAAATCCATTGGTTAATAATTTTAATGGATTTTGGGTAGTAACATAGGCAGATACCATGTGCCTGGAAGATGTGAGTCACTAGAAGTCTGGCCGTGGGTGTTATATATGTCCTATCTCCTTGCTCTTTCCATTTCTGGCCTCCATGATATGAGAGCAGTGGCCTTCCACACATACCACCACTGCTGCCATGTATGCTTTGGAGTCAGCCCTGTGGACTGAAACTTCTGAAACCCTTAACCCCAATAAACCTTTCCTCCTATAAGTTTTGCTGTCAGGTATTTTGGTCATAGTAATGAGAAAGCTGACTTTAAAAAAAGGGCATGATCAGAATTAATATGTGAAACTTCTGGAATGACAAATTATGTTCTTCCCCCATTCTTCTCATTCTTTCTACTTGGAATGGGAATGTTATGGTAGGGACAGAAGTGGCTATTTGGACTACAAATGGAAGTTACATATTGAGGAAAATTAATAAGTTTTCTCTGTTCCCAATGATTATTGAGCCACTGTTTTGGCACTTAACTGTCTCTTCTTATTTGAGAAAGAAGCAAACTTCCATTGTCCTTATCATTTGTTATTTTGGATTTTATGTCACTTGTGGCCAAAATATAACCTCAATAAATACAAGAAGGAATCACTAACAGTCTTCTGTGGCCCCAAACAATACTTACACACTCAGCCAGATGTGGTGGTACACACCTGTAATCCTAATACTTTGGAAGTTGAGATGGGAGGATCTCAGATTTGAAGCCAGCCTCAGCAATTTAATGAGCCCCTGTTTCAAAAATAAAAATAAAATAGGGTTAGTGGTATATTTCACAGATAAAATGCCCCGGGGTTCAATCCCCAGTACCACAAGCACACATGTATTTGCACACACACACAAAATACTTACATCCTGGTCAGTTGAGGGTAAAAAAAAAAAAAGACAATGCCTTGTTTTCACAAAACTTACTTTCTAGTAGGAACAGATTGACAATATATAAATTTTTAAAAATATTATTATGAATGATAATCATATAACCTATAAGGGATAAATCTAGATTTTTGAGGTTCTTCTTAATTAAAAGGGAAGGCCATTATGATGCAGTTGTATTTGAGTTGATAACTGAGAAAGTAGGTAGATCTATACATGTGATAATCAGGATAAAATAATTCAAGATACATACATACATGCATGTTTTTGTGAATAATATACATTTAAAGTGTTATCTTACAATATTTTAATTATCTATTTATAATTATTTATGGAACACAGTATTCAGAATAAATCTCTTTCAACATCTCAACAAATTTTATCTATACCACCATTTTAAAATAATCTTAAAAGTTCCAACAACCAGAAAATGTTTGGACAAATTTGCTCCTTCTGTTGGTAGTGACTGTAATGTAATTGACTTTGAGTCTATTAAGAAAGAATTTCAAAATGACTCCTTAGTTCATTTGTTTCAAGGGTAATATAGATACAAAGGAGGAATTGACAAAAACCCATAGGTTTGTTGATGAAGGGATGAAAAAAACCCACAGTGGTAATTGCTTTTAAGAATTTCTAAAATACAAATTCTGTGCACTATTAGTGAGACAATATATAAATTCTTATAAATTTACTAGAGTTTATGTATGCAGTATATATTAAATTTTAAAATAGGCATAAATCTTAAAATTGTATAGCTATTAAAATGAATTACATCTTAAATATCCTTTAATAAAAGTATGATTAATTAAATTATAGCTGATTGAGAGAATAGCAAATTATGCACCCATAGAAATATTAAGGTCAAAGTATTGAGATGTTTCTATATATAAAAGTAGAAAAGCATTCATGACCTATTAAAAATTTTTAAAAGTTAGTTGCAAAGCATTGTATATAGTATGATATTTAGAATAGGGGAGATTGATACAAGATTTAGGAAAGATGGGGATAGAGGTACTCATGTGCCAAGTATGTCTTTTAGAAATTATCTTCAAATAACTGAGTGTCTGTCTCTGTATGTTAACATTTTTCTTTTTTATTTATACTTAGCTATTTCCAGTGAAATAATAATTATGCTTAGTATAAAGAAACTTTAATTCAGGACAGAACAATGAGTGAACTCATTAAAACATTAGTGTATCAAAACCTATCATTTGTTTGAAAAACATTATTTTTATATTTAAAGGAGATGCCATTTGTGTATGTGAAGATGTATTTTCATTTTTTACAGGTGTCAGAGACTTAGTTGTATTTTTAAGCCAAGAGGAAACAAATTCAACCTTTTGGCAGCTTTATTTTGCAGTCATACACACCAAGAAAACAGAAGTTTTCACTATAGTAAAGTTTGTGATGGTCATGAATTCACCTGATGATAAAAATTGAACATGAAGTAAAGACACTGGATGTATTGGTCTAGTTTATATAACTTGGGGTATTGTTAAGATGTTTTCTGACTTATAAACCATCCATGTATCATAGATACAGGACATAAAGCAGAAAGTATTCTTGAGGAACTAAAAGCAGACATGGCTAACATCTGGAAAATTGAATGGATTGATATGTCTTTGTTGGAGGGGAAGACAATAAATCGGGACTACCTTATGGAGTACCCTATAGATTATATTTTGTATTCTGGATTCTATTCCATGAAAATCAAGGGGACGCTGATGAGTTTTAATAAAACGGAATGACATGATCATCTTTATTTTTCAAAAAGTCATTTGATTCTCATAAGGAAAAAAAGACATTGTTTGGAGAAAGGGTGCTTTTGTGGAGATCAGAGGGTCAAAAGGCTGAGTAAAGATGAAAAGAGACCAGTATGGAGATCTTGATAAGTTATGTCAAATCATGAAAGTGTTTTTATTTTGATTGGAATAGACATTAAAAAAAAAAAAACTTTTGTTTGTACAATATACATGTCTTGAAGCTTGATTAAATGAGGGTGAGGGAGACAGAAATCCTAGCTGACACCAATATTCTGACAAGAAAAGTCTGGTAAATGGTGATTCAATTTACTGAGGTAAAATACACAAGCAGATGAGCAGGTTTGAGGTGGAATGTAGTATTTCTTTTTTAATTTCATCACTGTCAAGTTTTAGGTGGAATTACATAGTAAGCATTAGAAGTATATGTCTGGGGCTCAAGGAGCTCAATTATACATTGTTTCCTCATAAATCATTGTTCATTCTGCAGAAAAGTGCCACTGAGTCTGAAAGTTAGCTGTTTTTAGAAATCATTCTTAAAATGATGAGCATCTAAATTCCATCATACCAGGAAACAGTTATCTAATGTGAACTGTTGTTTTGTTAATAACTGTCATAGAATATCCAGAAAGTCTTTTGGGTGTAAAAGAGAATGCTATCTGGAATGCTGAATTTAAGGATATAGTCCTTGAATGGCTATACTTCAATGGAAGAGTCTTTGTTGATAGATCTAAAAATTGTAAAAATGTTTTCTGTTATTAATTCATCTTGTCATGTTCTTATATTGAAAGGTATGGCCAGGCACGGTGGCACATGCCTGTAATCCCAGTACTTGGGGGTCTGAGACAGGAGGATCACAGGTTCAAGGACATTCTCAGCAACCTAGTGAGGCCCCTGTTTCAAAATAAAATAAAAATAGAAAATGACTGAGAGTGTAGCTTGGTGGTAAAATGTCACTGGGTTCAATCTCCAGTACCATAAAAAAAGAATGAATGTATGAATGAATGAATGAATGAATGAATGAGAAAGGAAGAAAGAGAAAATGTGTACTTCCTTGATAGATACGTCAGAGAACTTCTTTGTTAAACAAATTAAAGTACTATTTTTGAAAAAATAAATTAATATTAAGTGTTAAACAGCATACATAAATACATACATATGGTGGCATTGTATGTGTGATTTATAAAAAACTGGGTACCTTCAAAAATATCTTATTCTGAAATTTTACTGATATTGGAATATTACTCAAATTCGAAATAATCCATCCACATCTTTATTGTAGCATAACTTATGGCTCTTCTCTGAAAGAATATTTGCACAATATTTTTAAATCAACTTATGAAAACAACTGTGGTCAAGGAAAAAAAGAGTCTAGGTCCCAGAAGTTTTTTATTTACACATGCAATACAAAATTATTTTTCCTGCAGCAATTTCAAGAATGAAGACTTTTTAATAAAGAACCATAAATATGTTTTGTTGTTGCAAGATAAAAATAATAATTGTGCTTGTCAAAATTGAGAGAAACAGCCTAAAGCCTTTGCCTTCCTTGTTTGACCTTAGGTCTGCAAACTTAGAAACCTCATTCTCCTGTCTTTCAAGTCTTAAGGTGCAATTTTGTTTCTAACTCAGGTCACATTTACTTGTGAATGCAGTAACTGAGTCCTTTCAGGCTTCCAGCACTATACAAGATAGTTGGTATATTTTATGAGAATGAAAGGAAAAAAAAAACAATAAACTACTGAAGTACTTATTATCCTCAGTGATCTGGTGACCTTTTAGAAAAGCTGGTGTTTATGCCTAGAAGCTTGAACTATCAAGGCTGATGCATGGGGAGGAGGGGGCTTTCACTGCATAGAAATAACATCCACAAAGGCCCTCAGGCTTTAAAGAGTTAATAAGCTTGGGGACTGAATAAGGCCATTATCTATGAAGCTTAGATAGTAGCTGATCCAAGTGTCATGAAAGGTAAGAGAATTTTGATGGGGGATTTGTGAATCTAGAAAGATTTTAACTTCATCGCTAAGGTCAACAGGAAGCTATTGAAAGATTGAATTCCAAAAAAAAAAAGACAGAGAGAGAAAGAAAAATTGAATTCCAGCAGATGTAATGATGAGATGTATCCTTTAAAGAAGATGTCTTTGATGCTGTTTGAAGGGGAAAGTGCAAAGGCTGAAGAGGTACAAACTTTCGAGTCAGGGAGAGATTGGCTAGAAGAAATCTTGGTACTTTTCTATGCAACCATGTTAAAGTTTCTCATTTAGTTAGTTGAGGATTTTCAAAAGTTAAATGGTCACGTATATGGGAACAGATAACATATTCACCAAAATAGGTTCCCCTGTCTTATCATATCCCCATTTGACATGGATATCCATGACTCCAAAGGTCCAAGGTAAGATTTGTCTAGTTATGAGAAGTGTAATCCTGATTATGCTTCTGCCTGTTAAATTTGATCTTACATCACCATTTCATAAGAATGTGAACTAATAATCTATGTGCTTCCATGTAAAGGAATATTGATATAAGTATCTTTTGTCTGGTTCTTAAACTAAACCTAATCACTAAGGCCATATCATAATCAGTGGTATATCCAGCTCCCCTGAAGGCTGGAATGCCTACCTCCCTATAGGAGACTCTTAAACTTCTTCAGGTAGCTTGGAAAATGACAGTGGGAGTTATAGTAAAAATGTAGCCTTACACGAAGTATAATTTGTAGGAATCACAGGTTTGGCAGACGATTTAGACAGTAGGGGTTTTATTGTTGCTGGAGAAAGTAAGAATCATAAAGGATTACATGATGGTGGTTGAAGATGCCATTTAGCTGATAATTCTAACTCAGAGCATCAATTAACAACCAAGAAGTAACTATGTCATAAGCATAGAGTTCAGCTTCTTGTTGCAATCAATTGCTTAGTGATCTAAATTCTACTTCCTCCTTTTTTAACTGTCCCTTACTTATACAATTTAATGCTTTGCCTTTTATTAATATTGATGAAAAGGAGTTGTTTTATCTTAGCTAATATGAGCATCATAATTTAGCTAAAACGAATTGCAATGATGCTTATTGCAGCAATGTTTCAGTAGTAAAAGATATAATATTTTAATACATGTATTAATATATCATTGAGAAACTAAAGGAAATGTATTAAATCAGTGATTTTAAACTAGGTATAATTTGTGCAACCCAGGGCATAGTTGGCAATGTCAAGAGACTCTTATTTTATTATAATTACTGGGGGCAAATGCTATAATAGCAACTAGTGTGTAGAAATCAGAAAAGCTGCTAAACATCCTACAACACAAAGGACAGCCACTTTCCCAACAAAGGATTATCAAGGCCAAAATGTTAATACTGTCATCTTTGAAAACCCCTATTTTAGGTCCCTGTATAATAGTGATTTATACCAAGTACATAATGTTGAGTGAATAGAGGAAGGTTGTAGAATGACAGGAAAGTACGTTAATCATTTTGATGCTAGCTAATATAGCAAACTGAACTCAAAATTTCAGTGGCTTACCAAAGGAGATGCTTATTGTTGTCTCATGTCACTGTGGCAGTCTATGTTAGCATGTGGCTTCCCTGCTTATGGTGATGCAAAGGCCCAAGCATCTTGTTGTTCCTCCATGTTTTCAATTTCAGAATCCTCTGCATTCTGCCATTGAATAGGGAAGGAAAAATAGAAGTCACATTAGAAACTGAGCATTGTGGCATGCATCTGTATTCCCACCCATACAGGAGGCTTAAGTCAGAGGATCACTTGAGACCAGGAATTTGAGACCAACATGGACAAAATAATGAGATCCCAACTAAAAAAGAATGAAAGAAAAATAAGACACATTAGCTTTTTAAAACCCCAAGCCCAGAACTTACAGAAATTACTTCCACTTATAATCCACTAGGAGAAACTAATCAAATGATTACACCTGGATGTGAGAAGGTTATGAAATATAGTCACAGACTGAGCAGCCTATCCTTCCATAGTATTACCTTAGTATGGAGAAAGGTAACATAGTTTGCTATAGGCAATTTGTTAGCTTTGCAAAGGATATTTAGAAGTTGTGTAAATTTGTGAAGATCATATATACACATACCAACAATACCATATATTACTTATAAATATAGAAATTTGTGTGAAAATAAGACTTTTGAACTGAATTGATGAATGTAAAACCCCATATATGGTGATCACCCTTAAAAAGAACAGGAGAATAAACCTGGAAGTGAGAAAATTAAAGTGATGTCATGTTTATTTCCATTATTTTCTTTTATGGTTAAACTCTGAGCATTAAACTAAAACAAGTAATTAGTAATTATAATTCCCTGAAGATATATGTACATGTGTATGTATAATTCTTTGAAATTGTCTATTTTACTTTATCCTTTTCAAAAAATGACAAAGTTAAATAAATTTAATGTAATTTATATCAACTAATTTATTTTTAAATTGATACCTAAATGAGAAATAGCCTCTATCTTACTTTAAAATTTCATGTAAAAACTCTATTCATATATACGATTAGTTTTATAAAAGCTCTAGTTGATATGAAAGTACATTTCACAGGAACATTATGCAGGGTTCCTTTTTATATGCTCCTGTTCAAGGTTACATGCACAACATAATACTGACATGCTCCCAATTTTCTTAAAAAAATTATGTCTACAGCATGATGATATGTGGTTTAATGTATTCATATTCCCTGTTTACTTCAGCATTTTGAGTAGTATCACTTTTCCCTTTTGAAATATACCAGATTTTTCAAGCCATCTTGTGAATATTAATGGTCTCTCTTCCTTGCATGACACACTAATCAAAAGCAAATATATTTCAAAATTAAAGCTGTGTGTGTGTGTATATGTGTGTGTGTGTGTGTGTGTGTGTGCGCGCGCTCTCGCACGTGCATTCTGTTTTATCTAATAGTAGAATCCAAAGAAAATTGAAGAAATAAGCTATAGGAATGGTAGGGTCATGGATCTCCCATATAGCTATATTCAATTAATGATAACTCACTTCACATGTCTTTATTTTGGAGTACATCCTTTGGTCCAAGTTTTACTTAGTGCTCAATCTTGGTCCAATCAGCATTGGCCTAGAGACATTAGCATGCAGTACAAACATGATTCCAGAGACTCTGTATATGGTTTTGTTGGAGGGGAAGATGGCAGTTTGCAGAGAAGGGAGAAAAACTATTGTGTGGGTCCCAAATTTCTCTGTTTTTTGGTATGCTCCATGTTCCACAGCATTTTGACAGAACACATTTTGAGTATTGTTATTTGATCCTCTGACTTTTAAAATATTTGCCAACAAAAATGTGTTTTAATGAATTCACATATATTTTTCTACATATTATGATGTAACTTTAAATTATAAATGCATCAATATGCAGTGATAAACATGAATCATTTGCCCCTCCACTACATTATAGCACATACAAATTATGGAGTAATTTGAACTCTGTAAACTGTTAATTTAATAGGGAGATAAGAAAAATGACTGGTTCATTATATTATACCATCTATGGTTTGTATATGGTTTCTTTTTTTAAAAAATGCTTCATAAATTAAGATAAAAGGCAATTGGCAAAATAACTATATACATTATAGACATAATAAAATTCTATCAGCCTAGTAACAAAAAGCAATATATGTAAATAGCTTAGCCAACTCTCCTGTTTGAGGTCTTTATGCAAACCAAAATCCTCTTGTTATTTATCACTTATTAGAAAACAAAAAGAGCTACAGATGTTGCTTTGAAGAGCAGGATGCTAAGAAGTACTGTTTTAAAGACCTTATTAAACACTTCAGTAGAATAGGAAGTCATTTCTGTAGAGTTGTTAATACCCTTCACTGAATTTAAACCATGATTCTTGAAGGAAAAGGCTGCTACTATCTCATAATTTTATTGTTACTTTTTTCTTATCAACTACCAATAAATACATTTAAATAAGAATTTATTGAGGATATTTATAGGCTATGTTCTGAATTATGTATTATGGTAAAAAAATAGATGATTAAAAATCTTTGCTTTTGATTTATGAGTTGAGATAGAAAATCAAAGTTATATAGACATGAAAGGAACTATAATTGGGAAGAGATGGCTAAAAATCCCATGCCTAAATTGAAATAGGCATTAATAGTAAATATTATACCAAAAATTTGAAAGTTTATCTTAGCTGTAACAAAATTTTAGAATAAAATAGTTAATATTATAAAATGTAGAAGTGGTTAAGCAAAAATTACTTTACTTCCAGACACTTTAAAAATTACTAAGCATTTTTGGCCTATGTTTAATTTGAAAGAATTTGGAAAGTAAAATTGTAAACACTTATATATACTCATAGGGAGTGTTTTAAGTGTGTGTTAAACTACCTAATTTAATCCAAACAATAAATGTATATAATTAGTGAACATTTATCATCATTATTATATATAATTACATATATTCATATATATACCATACATCATATACTAGTCAACAATGTCAGGTTATTGAATCTACATTTTGAAGTTTCACATATTTCCACAAATTAAGGTATTATGTCACCAATGTTATTTTTACTTAGATTTCTAATGTATGTGCTAAATATATAATGGAAAATTACTGATTATAATTTATTAAAATTAAGTAGAGACTTCCACTTTGGATAAGTTGGTATAGACTAATTTTTCCATGTTCATCACAGTTAAGAATCACAATAAAACCTGGAAATATGCAAGAGGCAATCAAAAGATAACTGTAAAGGCAGTCAAAAGATAGCAAACTTGTTTAAGACCCCAGAACTAGAAGAAAACAAACAGCAGTGTGTTGTATTACATGCCTCCACTGAATGGAGGAAGGTGACCCAGAGATCGCATTTACCGATCTCCAAACATAGTAACAGAAAGCAGCCCAGCTAGGTTCATTTCTTCCTGATTTTAACAGGATTCCTTTTGACCATACAAAAGTAACCTAGTAAATCTGACAAGGGCTGTTGAATGGGACTGCTATTAAAAGTAAGTATCTAAGGAAATTATTTCTCTTTCTCCTGAGAACCAAGACTACTCTGCTCTACTGAAACATATGGAGACAGCTAGTAGCTCCAGTTAAAAGACATGGACAACATTAAGGTTCTGGTGTGGGAAATATCTATGACCCTTCAGCCCTAAGACACCCTTAACCACCCCATCAAATACTCAGGTGGCTGGGTAGCACAGGAAATATGGATTCTACCACAATATACAGCCCAGACCAAGAAGCTTCTTTGTTTCTATGGTTGGGAGGTTTCCCTCTCCTGTAAAGATGTACAGGAGCAGCCACAAAACATGCATAGAGGAATTCTCTGATAAACTCCTACACAGGAAACACTATCTCCAGCAGGCAGGGGGATCTTGCCATGGAATCCTCTCTATCCCAGTAAGACTAAAACTCCCTTTTTCCACAGGTGAAAACCAGAACTGCCAGGCAGAAATGAGAAGAGAGACACAGTCATTTTCTGGCCCCAAAATCATCTTTCGTCTTATGGATCTGGGGTTTCCCTCCTCAGGGCACTGGTAGGGCTATTTGCCATAAGAAGTGCTTAGCCGGGGAAGCCAGTTTGACCTTGTGGCCTGGAGAATTCCTTCTCTCCATCTCAGAGACATCAGAGCAGTTGGAGTAAACCAGTATGGGCATTTGACCTCAAAGATCATCTCATTCCAGGAAGCACTTTTGCATCCGCAGATCAGAGAAACCCTACTCTACTAGCCTGGGAAGCTCGTTCTGCACCCTCAGGTAGTTATTATCAAGGGTGTTTGAGAGTACCAGTCACAAGATGAACCATGTAGATCACAATACCACAACAAAGACACTGAAATATTCACCCTTACTGAATGTGTATAGGTGTATAGAATTTTCTTGTTATTATTCCGTAAATGATATAACTATTTGCATAACATTTGTATTTTATTAGGTATTAGAAGTTATTTAGAGATTATTTACATTACATAGGAAGATATATAGATTATATACAATACTATGCCATTTTATATTAAAAACTTGAATATCTGCAGATTTTAGTATCTGTGTTGTATCCTGGAATCCATCTCTAAGGAATACTAAAAAATGACTATAGGTAAGTTCAATAAGGTTTCATAGTACAAGATTAGTATGCAAGCCAGGTATGGTATCATATACCTGTAATCCCAGTAATTGGGAAACTGAGATAGGATCACAGGTTCAAGGCCATCATACTATAACTTAATGAGACCCTGTTTCAAAATAAAAATAAAAAGGGCTTAATTCAGAGGTAGAATTTCCTGAGTTCAGTCCCTAGTAACCCCCCCAAAAGAAAGCAAAGAACATAAACATGCAAAAATAAATTTTATTTCTGCATAGTGACATTGAACAAGTAGAAACCAAGATTTAAAAATCCAATAACTTTTATAAATCCTCCAAAGAAAATGAGATACTTCCTGAGTTCAATCCCTAGTAACCTCCTCAAAAGAAAATAAAGAACATAAACATGCAAGAATAAATTTTATTTCTGCATAGTGACATTGAACAAGTAGAAACTAAGATTTAAAAATCCAATAATATTTATAAATTCTCCAAAGAATATGAAATACTTATGTATGAAACTAACAAAACACACGCAGAATCTGCACGATGAAAGTTACCAAGTGCTGAAATAAAATAGGACTCAAATTCATGGAGAGATGTGTTTTCATGGATTGGAAGACTCGTAATAGCAAAAGTGTCAATTTTCCCCAGATTGATTTATACTTAACACAATTATTATAAAAATCTTTGCAATATTTTCAACAAAAAAGCTTATTCTAATATTTATATAGAATGCCAAAAGACCTAGAATAGCAAAACATTTTTGAGAAAATGAACAAATTGAAAGAATCACTATTACTGATATTGAGGCAGCCAAAATGTTATGTACAAGATAAAAATTTGATAAGCTGTACTTAATGAAAATTAAAAATTTCTCTTCCTTAAAATATCATAACATGAAATACAATGTACAGATCAGAAGAAAAATTTGTAAACCACACATCTGGCTAAGGACTGTCATTTAGAATATATAAAGAAGTCTCAAAAATCAGAAAAAAGACAAAAGCCAAACCCAGATATTTCACACATAAAGATATACAGATGGTGTATAAGTGCATTGCAAGATGTTCAACATCAATAACCATTAGTGAAATGGAAATTAAAGCCAAAATGAGATATCATTATACACCAATCAAAATGGTTAAAATAAAAATAAACAGACACCGAATGCTAGGGAAACATCAAAGAAGCTGAATCACTCATATATTGCTAGTGAGAACATAAATAATACCAACCACTCTGAAATAGTTTTGTAGTTCATTTTAAAACTAAAACTGGATTTACCATATTACTAAACAATTGTATGTACTCTTCGTTATCCTAAATGAATGAAAACTTATTTTCATGAAAAATCTTAGACACAGATGTTTATAGCAGCCTTTTTCATAATAGCCAAACATGGTAAACTGTCTGCACATACTTCAGTATGTGGATGGTTAAAAAACTGGTACATCCATGCTATGAAATATTAAACAGTAATATAAAGGAATAAACTATGGATGCCTGCATCAACTAGTATAGACCTCATGGATTTTATGCAGACTGAAAAAACAATCTTAAACAGATGTGTGCTGCATGTTTCCATTTATATAACATTTGGGAAGTAGCATAATTATAGTGATGGCAAATAGATGAGTGGTTTCCAGCTTGTGAACCCTTTCATCTCGAGAGCTCAGAGGTTGGATCCATAGGCAGGAGGCTGAGCATGGAAAAATGCCCTAGAAGCAAAATACACTTAAGCATGACTGGCTTCTCTCATGACTGCTGAGCCTGAAATTCCCAAGTGTCATGAACTCATCATGAAAGGGAATTTCTAGGGACTGCATTTCTCATGCTGATGTATGCTTGTGTGTTTTCATTAGATCAGATACCCCCTTAAGTTCTCAGGAAACTGCTGAACCTGCTCTGTATCTAATATTTCCAGGAAACAGTCAGGGACTTTCATATTAGACTTTTTTTTTTTAAGTCAAAAATGAGATTCACATAAGATTAACCTTTTCAAAGCATACATTTCATTGGCATTTGGTACATTCATGATCTTTTGCAACCACCACTGCTATTTTGGTTCAGAATATTTTCATCATCCCGAAAGGAAACACTATGCCCATTAACCAAATAGTATATGTTTCCCTTGCCCAGCTGCTGGCAAACTTAGAGACTTTCTGTCTCTAAGGATTTACCTATTCTGGTCTTCATATGCAATATTTAATCAGATGTGACTGGCTTCTTTCACTTAGTATAATGTTATAAATATGGGAGAACTGCCAGAAGTGGTGGCATATGCCTGTAATCCCAGTACCCGCAATGGTGAGACAGGAGGATCACAAATTCAAGACCAGCCTCGGGAATTTAGTGAGACCCTGTATATTGTTAGTATTCCTACAACCATAATCTAAAGAACTGACCACATAGTTTAGATGAAGGAAGATTTATTTGCTATAGTTTTCCTTAGAGATATTGGGGTTCAATCCATGTGAGGCTGAGAACTGTGGATCTCAGGGCATGGCGGCAGGAAGTGGAGAGAGAGCACATGGGATGGACTGTACTCCTTACATAATGGAAGCTGGAAGCAAGAGAGTGAGAGCAGGGATGAGGAGGAACTATGTATAATCCCCAAGGCTGCAACCCCAGGGACCTATCCCCTCCAGCCACACTCTACCAGCCCAGGCCACCACCCAGATAAATTTGTTTGTTACAATGAATTTATTCACTGCTGGGATTACAACCCTCAAGACTCAATTACATCAGCTCCAAATATTAATAAATGAGGTCTTTAGGGGACATTTTATATCTAACCATAACACCCTGTTTCAATATAAAAATAAAATAGGGCTGGAGGTGTAGTTCTGAGCTAGAATGCCTCTGAATTCAATCCCCAGTAACACACACACACACACACACACACACACACACACACACACACGATGGGAAAAGATAATAGGTATGGCTATAAAAGGGTAATATAAGGTGTTTTGTAGTTTTGTGATGATGGTATATTTAATACTATAGATTGTGTCTGTGATTATAGGAATAAACATTTGTGGTAAACATGATTATAGCTGTGCATACACATACATAAACGAGTGCATACAGGAATGTTGAAATCTACATAATATCTATAGATAATTTGACCTAAGATTTAGTATCATTCTATAGTTTTAAAAATGTAATATTGAAAGCCGGGCGTGGTGGCGCATGCTTGTAATTCCAGCATTTGGGAGGCTGAGATCGGAGGATCTTGATTCGCAGCCAGCCTCAGCTACCTAGTGAGGCACTCCACAACTTAGTGAGACCCGGTTTCAAAATAAAGAATAAAAAATAAGGCTGGGGAGGTAGACCGCCCCTGAGTTCAATCCCTAGAACCGCAAAAAAAAAAAAAAAAAAAAATGTAATATTGAGTGAGCCTTGATGAAGGCTATATAGGACCTCTGAATATAATTTTTAAAACTTCTTGTGAGCTTACAAGTGTTTCTAATTAAAATAAGAAACAGGCTTAGGCAATTCTTTAAAGCTTGATTTTAAGGAAATTAAGTCATAATTTTATATCCTTTAGATAATATTAATATTTTTTGGTGAAACTCCAAGATTTCTCCTTTAAGTATCTAAAGGAAAGTTATGTCATTGGTCATGAGGTGATATATATGATGCATTTGTGTGTGTGTGTATGTGTGTGTATATATATATATATATGTATATAAATATATATATATATGAATGCATCTCCTCATATTTATCACCTCTACGGAGACATAAATGCTGTTGAGGAAAAATACTCTCTCCAAGGTTATAACAGAAGAATACCTGGTGAGCACAAAGTACTCATACATTACACATTTTAGACAAAATAAGAAATATAATAGGTTTCTACTTTCTATTTCACTTATAACATCAGCATTTTGGACTGAATTTAACTGAGGAGATCAGTAAAAGATAATTTAGGAAATGCTAGTGAAGTTTACCTAAGTGGTTCAAATTAATGTAGCTTCATTTCATGGCCTCTAGACATTGTGGTTCAATTAAAAAAAATTTAAAGCTACAAACAGATTAGAGATCTACCTTGCATTGCTCTCTTCTTATCTAAATAGGGACTCTTACCATTGTAATGTAGTAGAAATAATACCTTATCAAGCCAGGCTCAGAAGCACAGGACTGTAATTCTAGTACTTGGGAGGATGAGGCAGGAGAATTACAGGTTCAAGGGCAGCCACCTCAACTTAGTAAGACCTTGTTTCAAAATAGAAAATAAAAAGGGATGGTGGTATATCTCAGTGGTAGAGCACTCCTGGATTCAATATCCGGTACCACAAAAGATATCTCATCACTACAAAGAGTAGGAAGGACCTAAGAACAGAACAAAAGTGGAATAAATTTTTAAAAACACTTAATTGTATTCATGTGTTTCTTCACCATGGTGTGATGTCAACTTTATCATGCCTGGGAACTTGTTTATAAGAGCATGTTTGAGGAATCCTTGAATGGCCTTGCCAAATTAGAGAAACTTAGAAGATATTTAACTAACAGTCATTTATTTGGGTAAAGTTATTATAGAAATATCTGTTGAATTACAACTCTATCATAAATTTCCTCTCTACCAAAGGGAATATTATATACCCCATTTTAAAACACATATGTGTACATTGACTTGAAATTCGCAAGTAATGTGTGATTTCAATAAACTTCAAACAAAATAATCATATATATTAATAATTCCATCACATAAATATGATATAGTATTATCAGGGTTTATTGACTGCAAATTATATATATATATATATTAATATGTACATACTTGTATGCATATATGGAAAATATATTTATGCAAGTACATGTCATATGCTTTTTCACTGGCACAGGAAGATTTCAGTGTTTTTCCAGTTTTCTAGAGGGCTACTACTTAGTCTGTCTTGCTCCTTCCATTTACTCCTTGTCTTGTTTAATTCACCATCAGAATGTTTTTCTTTTAGTTCGTGTCTTACTTATCCAAGTTCCACAGCCCAGCACAATCCCACTTTTTCTTTAAAATACTTCCTAAATACCAAAGTGCCAACATTAATCTCCTTTCTGGCCTTCCTAGCACTAATTGTGTGTACCACAGGTGTTGACACTTAATTATGCTATGTCTCAGCTTGTCCTAGAAAGGATTCTTGGTGGTACAAGAACATACACCATACAGTATTTTAAATTGAAAAATAATTGCTGACATTTAAGAATCAAATTTGGAATTTTGCCTAGTATTAATTTTGTTCCTTGCAACAACTGCATGCTTAGTCTATTTTCAAATGAGAAACACCAAAGTCCAAAGGACTTACAGTACTTAGGTAACTCAGCTAGTCAAAGGCAGAGTTGGATGTGTGTGTGTGTGTGTGTGTGTGTGTGTGTGTGTGTGTGTACACGAGTGTAAGAGGTACTGGGGATTGAACCCAAGGACATTGTACCTCTGAGCTATAGAGTTATACCCCCAGAATTTTATTTATTTATTTATTTATTTATTTATTTATTTAACTTTGAGACAGAGTCTCACTAGGTTGCTAAGACTCTCACTGCATTGTTGAGGCTGTCTTTATATCTGCAGTCCTCCTGTCTCATCCTTGCAAGTACTATGATTATAGGCATGCACCACCACTCTTGGCTTAGTGCTGGAATTTAAACCCAGGCTTTCAGCCAAGCATGGTGGTACATGCTTGTAATCCCAGTAATTGAGAAACTGAGACAGGAGGATTGCAGGTTCTTGGCCAGCCTCAGTTACTTAGCAAGGTCCTCCGCAAAGTGGTGAGACCCTGCTTCCAAATAAAGAATAAAATAGGGCTGGGGTTGTAGAATGTACCTAGGTTCATTCAACAGTATCACAAAAAATAAAAACAAAAAAATCCAGGCTATCTAATTTCCAAATTTCACTCACTAGTATATGTTGCTAATTGTTGGAATGTCACATAAGCCAAGTTTTAAGAAATGTTTATTCTTTATAAAATGTCAGACTAACACAAGGCTATACCATATATTGCTTTAATATAACAAAGTAACTTGCACAAAATCTTAAGATCCTACTCAGAAAATAAAACACAACAAAATCTGTTCCAATGCCATCATGTAGGAGAGAAGAAATCTGTAGTGAGTCAATGCTATGTAAATTAGGTCCTGTGGTGATCTAATTCAATGTTGTGTCAGGAGCTAGGTCTCACTGCCCAGTTTCAGGTGTCTCAGTGCTGATTTTCTTGATAGGAAGGAAATCATCTTAAGATCCTTATATATAAACTTTGAAAATGCTTCCAGAGCCTTAAGATTTTCCTGAAAGAGGTACATATATAGCATATGCCAGTCTAGAAACTCAGTCATGGGATCTTCAATGGCAGATTCCATTAGTGGCATTTGGAACACATAGCTTCCGTCTGGTAAACTTCAAGTATTGATGCATAGCACTAAAGGTTCTTTTTAAAGGTTGATTTCACTATTCGTATAATTATTGTGAAATCATGTATCTCGAAGACTAAATTCTCCGAACCTTATTTTAGCTAATGAATTCACACGTCGTTCTTTCATTTTGATCTCCCTAATAGAGCGGTTTTCTATACTCCACCTTATTCTGTAAGTTAATAAATTAATCTTATTAAAATCTATTTTTCTTCCTTTTTATTTTGCCTATAAATTTCCAACATATTTCTTACATCCATGTAATCTAGTTCAGACTCAGATTCTCTCAGTTTACACATTGCACACCACCTCATTGCTCAGTATTCTCAAGGTAAGCTTTCTAAATATTTTTAGTCTAGTTCTTTTAAATCTATCAAATTACTGCTGATTTGGTGGTAGTTAATATCAGTATAATATATAAAATATACTGAAAAGAATGTTTAGCTAAGAACTAACAACATCAAAATTTTCTAGGATTTACAACCAAACTACCTATGTGTCCTTGAGCTAAATATGTAAATTCAGAGCTCCTAACATATTGTTAAATATCTTTGATAAAAACTTAAGTTATCTGATTGCTTATCTAACTTGTGCTTGTTTTTTATTCTCATACATACACTTGAAAATGTGAATCCATATGCAATCACTGAATTAGCATAATGAGATTTATCTTCTGGCACTGGTGTGAAGATTGAGGATTTTTGCTTTTGATGGACAGAGCTGTGGTATTGTGATGTAATATTTCTTATTATATTGCTTTTGTTGAAGTTAGTGAGTAGTGTAATTCTGAAAGCAAAATAGAATGTAGAACCCAAAACGATTGCCTCTCATATTTACAGAGGGCAGGCATGCATATTTCTTCACATTATGCATTACTGAAGTTGTAAAATACTGCTGTAGTGTTTTGATGATTCAACAGTTAGGGTGCGTCGTCGATCAAAGTAATGATGTTACCAGAGCATGTCACAATATAGCATATGCTAATTGCATATGGTTTTATATGCCCTCTTAAAAATATGAAAATGCAAAACTTTTGGTATCCAACTGACTATCAGAAATTTAGAATTCTGGATGGAAGAAAGGGATATAATTTGATATTTAAACTCAAGAACTGGATTAGATTAGTTAGATATGCAGCAATATTTACAAGGTCTGTATGACCTTTACATAGTGTGATCTACTGAAACCTGTTTTTCCAAATGTTTATATGTATGTGCTTTGACATTTAAACTGAAAACAATGGGGTATAAATTCTCTCATTAAGAAGAGTGTTTCTGGCTGATTATTATTCTTGAAGCAGTGTTGTCCTTTTTCTTGCATGATAAATGTTTCTTTTCTTAAAAAATCTATTAATGCTTATAAAATGCATCATTCAAAAATTATAATAAAGGTTAGATATATGATATTTGAACTTTAATTTAGACAAGTTCAAAACATGTCAGAACAGGGTTGTTATCTGATGTTCTGTTATTATTCATAACTCTAATGTGTGTTGGGCCTGGGGCTGAGGTGGTGATTCCAACCAGTTACCTTTCTGGCCTTATTGTATAGGTATCATCTCTGGATAATGCATAGAGGCATGAAATTCTGACAGTGGTTTAGAATGTGCAACACTGCAGTCATTCAATGAATACTTAAAGTGTAAGATACAATGCTATATGTTGAGAATACACAAGTGAACATGACCATTTTTACACTCATGAAAATTAGAATTATTTGTTTTTAAATTATTTCTGGTTTTGCCAACTTTCCAAGGGCCTAGAACAAACAATAACAGGTCACTAAAGCTTGTGTCTCCTCTTCCTTTTTGCCTGTTTTTGTATTTCTTTAAGTCCAATACCATTTGTTAAGAATGTAAAACATTGAGTTCACCTTTAGTATAATTCCTTTAGAATCCAGACCAAACTTAATTACTATCACATAGTCCCAAGTATGTCCTAAGATCTTTGCAAAACTTTAAATTTATAAATGCCAATAAAACTTATAATTCTACTCAAAATGCAGTAAGTACAACTGAACAATTGCAGAGAACCCATCAAAACATTAAAGATTGTATTAAGCTATTAAAGTCTAACACTGACAAAAAAAACCCATGACATTATTTTATAATATT
Source organism: Graphiurus murinus (assembly GCA_004027655.1). NCBI lineage: Eukaryota > Metazoa > Chordata > Mammalia > Rodentia > Gliridae > Graphiurus > Graphiurus murinus. The sequence goes on from PVLC010002773.1 coordinate 30,946, forward strand.
TTTTTTATTTTTTATTTTTTTGCGGTACTGGGGATTGAACTCAGGGGCATTCTACCTCCGAGCTATACCCCCAGCCCTATTTTTTATTCTTTATTTTGAAACCGAGTCTCACTAAGTTGCGGAGTGCCTCACTAGGTAGCTGAGGCTGGGCGCGAACCTGGATCCTTCAGTCTCAGCCTCCCAAATGCTGGGATTACAAGTGTGCGCCACCACACCCGGCTTATATCTGTATAATTTTAACCATGAACTCACCTGAAATTAAAATAATTGTATTATGAATAACAATGATAGTTGCTGTGTAATATATGCCTGGAATATTTTCTCAAAAATAGAACACATTTTTCTATGCTTATCAAGTTTTTCTTATCTTCTTTTTAGTGATGTGATGTTTCTTTTAAAGTAAAAATGCTTAAGGGAAAATCTTGCCATATTTCTTGTCAGAGAAATAAAAAATCTTCCTAATGGTCTTCATTCAACTCATGCTGTTATGATTGGTCCTGTTGCTGAACCAGCAACTCTGTTACCTGTCAGTTGATTAAACTATGTACTTAAGACCTTGTTTTTCTCCTAAAACTGCAAACATTATGATTCATATTTTTGTTGTCTGATTATCTTGTATCAAGTTAAATACCTTTCAACTTTCACTAAACCTCTGACTCATATTTGACGAAGTATTGAACACTGTATTCAAAGAAACAATTTCATAGCTTGTCTTTTTGTTTGTTTTTTCATTTTACTGCAGAGGACAAAGTAGGATTGAATAGCTTCAAAAATTTAAGTTGTTGCTGATTTCAATATCACACTTTTAATTAACCCAGTCGCATTACTGGGCCAAGAATGATCTATCTTGTAGATTCCACTTTCTCTACTTTTTGTTATTGTTGTTGTTACCAGCATTATCAGCTTTCTTTAGAGTAGCAGAGGTTGGAAAGAGAGCTCAGAGATGAGTTGTGATATACTTTTTCTCAAAGGATGAAAATTTGCTTTAAATCAGGGATTTTGTTACCTATACAAGAATAAAGGGCAGCCAAAACTGCTTTAAGAAAGAAAAAGCTAGAGGATCATCATGGTTCTCTCACTAGTATAAGTGATTTATATATGTATCTCAGTGAAATAACAATATTCTAGATATAGTAGTGCTTTGATGTTTCTCAAGAATAAACAGACACATCAGTATTAAATACATAATGTCATGAGTCTTCTTTTATGGAAAACAAAGCTGAATAAATGATTAAGGTGCTTATAAAATCTTAATATTTGGTACTAAAAAAAACTGCCTATATCATGTATATCTGTTTTATTTAACTGAAAGCTATGTTGCTGATTAAGCTTCACTCGATTCAGAAGTTTTAACTGAGAATTCTATTCATATGAAGTGTTAGGACTGGAAGTCCCAATCTTTCTAGCATATTCTGGAAGATTTGATATAAAAATCAGGAGATTTATCTTCACACATTTTTTCGGACCTATGTTAGTATTTTTGGCTAATTTTATATCATGAATATATATTTATCAAGACTGAATCTTGGAATGAAATATTGGTATTTAATATAGGTCTGTTGATGAAGAATCATTTTTTAAATTAACAACAACTTACTGAATCTTCTATTGCTAGTGTTCCCTGATTTTTTTGTTTTTCAGTACTGGGGATTGAACCCAGGGACATTCTACCTCCAAACTATACCCCCATCCTATTTTTTATTCTTTATTTTGAAACAGTGTCTCACTAAGTTGCAGAGAGCCTCACTAAGTAGCTGAGGCTGGCTGCAAACCCTATCCTCCTGTCTCAGCCTCTTACGCACTGGTATTACAAGTGTGTGCCACCACACCCGGCTCCTTGGTTTTTAACTAAAATGAAAAATGAACATAAAAAAGACCTTAACATAGCCGGGCATGGTGGCGAATGCTTGTAATCCCAGCATTTGGGAGGCTGAGACCGGAGGATCCGGGTTCGCGGCCAGCCTCAGCTACCTAGTGAGGCACTCCGCAACTTAGTGAGACCCGGTTTCAAAATAAAGAATAAAAAATAGGGCTGGGGGTGTAGCTCGGAGGTAGAATGCCCCTGAGTTCAATCTCCAGTACCGCAAAAAAAAGACCTTAACATGAGTTCTCAATAGTTTTATATAAATAAATCCACAGGGAGATTACAGAAATACATATATATGTATTGTCCTATATATATATACCGTCATATATATATATGTTCTATATGTGTTATATATATATATATATATATATATATATATATATGTGTGTGTGTGTGTGTGTGTGTGTGTGTGTGTGTGTGTTCTATATATTTTATATATGTGTGCATATATTGTACAATGTATTATAGATATATTTGTTGGGTACATTATGTATTCTCTCTCTCTATATATATATATATATAATATATATATATGTTTTATTTTCAGTTGTAGCAAAAACTAATAATTTGACAATTTCTTGCCTGTAGTGACATCTTTTGAGTCATGGAGCATTCTTAGAAACCCTCAAGTTTTCCATTAAGAACTCCAGGTTAGACTAAATTTATCTAGTCAAGAATGAGGCAAAGATCAGAAAAGTTACTGGCATACCAAATATAGACTTGCCTAGTCTACAATTCTCTGAAGGAAACAGAAAATCCCTAGACTTAGCTAAGAAGTTTTGTAATCCATCCATCTGTTGATGGATATCTTGGCTGTTTCCATAGTTTGACAATTATGAATTGTGCGGCTATAAACATAGATACACATGCATCGGTCTGGTAGTTTGGTTTCCATTCTTTTGGGTAGATACCCAGAAGTAGTATTGCTGGATCATATGGTAGGTTCATTCCCATTCATCTGAGGATCCTCCATACTGTTTTCCAAAGGTGGTTGTATTAATCTGTAATCCCACCAACAATGTATTAAATTTTCTACTTCTCCACACTCTTTCCAGCATTTGTTGTTTTTTGTGTTTTTGATGATTGACATTCTAATTAGGGTTGAGTGAAATCTCAGGGTAGTTTTAATTTGATTTTCTCTGATTGCTAATGATATTTTAAGTGACTAGATAATGTTCACTAGGGTACACCATCCTGGTTATCACAATAAGAAAGTGTTGTACTTACCAAGCATCAATTTCCTTTCTACTGTCTTCATAATTGTTATTTATTTATTGATTGCCCTTTTTGTCCTAGGCCTCTGTGGACACACAAGTCCCTGTATATCCATAATTTAGTCATGAAAGTTAATTGAATATATTTTTCAAGTGTTTTTCAAAGTAACCATAATTAGTTTTCTCTATTAGAATAATAAGCCCCTCATCTCTGAGTTTATAGTCCAACACCTCTCTCATGACCTACTAGGATGATACAGAAAATATGACTTGCTCTTCATTTCCTTCTATGCCAATTCATTTGAAAATTTATAACTTTACAGATGTCCTGTAGTCAGTCAACAGTACATAAAAACATTTCCTTTATTTTTACTAAAATTCCCATCCTCCTTCATCAATGAAGGGGGAAATTCTGTAGGAAGAGCAGTGGATACTTATGGCCTTCTATTCTGATTCTCCTGATCTTATTGCTCTTAGGGATATTATACTCTTTGATGATTTTTTTTTTTTCTTTTTTTTGCGGTACTGGGGATTGAACTCAGGGGCATTCTACCTCCGAGCTACACCCCCAGCCCTATTTTTTTTTTTTATTCTTTATTTTGAAACCGAGTCTCACTAAGTTGCGGAGTGCCTCACTAGGTAGCTGAGGCTGGCCGCGAACCCGGATCCTCCGGTCTCAGCCTCCAGAATGCTGGGATTACAAGCGTGCGCCACCACGCCCGGCTCTCTTTGATGATTTGACACTCTTTACTTAGCATAAACAAGGGGCTGCCTTACTCCTAAATAGTGTGTATAATTCCAGTTATGGCCTGCTCTTTTTAAACAAGGCTTTACTATAGTCAATGGAAATTAAGAGAAATAAACAACATGAGGTCAGGTGTGGGATTTTCTGTTTGTGGCATTGTGTTGTTGCTTAAAAAGTTTAAGATTGTGGAGCATTTCAGACGTAAGATTTTCAGATTAGGCATGGTTTAACCTGTATAATTTAATTTTTGTTTTTCCTAATTCTCTGTTGCCCTGAAGTACATAGTGATATCATTCTTATTACTTTGGGACATATATTAAATTTCACTTTAGTAAACAAATTCTTATAAGATAATATTACTTATTTTAGTATTTTTAGAGAGAGTTGATGATATTTTATCACTTGGTTTCATATTCATCTTTTTATAGATCTTTGAATAGTAATATGTAATAATAGTATGATGAATAGTCCCTTTAAGTCTGAATATTTGTTTAAAGAGCTAAAAAAAATATATAAGGGAAACTGTAATTGGCACCAAAGGAAAATAGTGAATCCATAGAAATCAAGGTTGCATCACTTGAAACAAATTACCTCAAACTTCCTAGCTCAGAAAATAAAATGGAAGTTTTTATTTTCTTTTTTTAAATAAAACAACAATAGCAATGACAAAATTACAGCTCTTTAACTCTAGTAAGGTCATGTGTGAATCTGAAATGATGCATATTGATAAGGTACTGTAATTGAAAGAGGGGTTTTCAGTGTTGCTTTTAACAAAGAAAATAAGAACATATTAAATACACAGAACATATATGAGGACTGAATAGAGAATTCTCAAATGAATGCTATAAACATTTTTATCTTCAGTTCTGTCAAATTATTAGCTACTATTTTGAAATCTTGCTTCTCACAATCCATCCATTTTCTTTAGTGATTCATAGTTGTGCCATATTGTCCAACTTCCAGGTATTCTTTTTGTGTGTGGTACTGGGGATTGAACCCAGGGGCATTCTACCTCTGAGCTACACTCACAGCCCTATTTTTTATTCTTTATCTTTTTGAAACAGGGTCTCACTAAGTTGCGGAGATCCTCACTAAGTAGCTAAGGCTGGCTGTGAACCCACCTGATTTTTATGTAACTCCTTGTTTTTTTTAATTTTTATTTTTATTCATATATTGTAAGCATACATCTTTGTTAGGTACAAATTGATAACCTTATATGTGCTCACAATTCTCATTTGACCCTTTCCCCAAATTCCCACCCTGCTCCCTCACCCTCCCTCCCTGTCAAGTTCAGTTTAGTGAGTAACCTTGGTATACATTAGTGTGTCCTCCCCCCCCCAACCGTCCAACCCCTTCAGTTAAATCAACTTCTTTGCTTTCAAGGGTCTCTCCTTTTTCATCTGGAGACCCTCTTATGCCCCATTATCTCCCTAGCATCCGCATATTAGGGAGAACACATGCTTCTTTACTCTTTGTGACTGGCTAATCTCAGGAGGTATCACAATACCTGACTTCGAACTCTACTACAAAGCCACAGTAATAAAAACAGCATGGTGTTGGCACAAAAACAGACACATGGACCAATGGAGCAGAATAGAAGATTGAGAAACAGACCCATGTACTTGCAGTCAATTGATTTTTGACAAAGGAGCCAAAAACATACACTGGAAAAAAAGATAGATTCTTTAACAAATGGTGTTGGCAAAACTGGTTAACCATATGCAGGAAAACGGAAATAAACCCCACTTTCTCACCCTGCACAAGAGTCAACTCAAGGTGGATCAAGGACCTGGAAGTCCAACCAGAGACCTTGCACCTACTTGAAGAGGGCATAGGACCAACACTTTAACACATAGGCACAGTTAAAAACTCCTTGTTTTTTAAAATAATTAGATTTTATCTTTCAACTTTACTGTGAGAATATTAAACATATTAAAGTGTTTTCAAGACATATCTATGAGATTAATTTCATCTAGACTGAATGTATGCTTGAATCATGGTGGTGATGGTTTTCTGTTTTTCAGACCTATATTTATTCATAGGTTTCTGGATCATTTGGAGTAAAAGGGTTTACATTCATTGTCATCATTTTTATTATTTCTCTTCCTCTCTTTATTCTTCCCTATCTACTTCTCTACTGTTTTCTCCACATGTCCCCAAGAATAGCAGTCTAGATAAGGATAGAATTCACTTCCTTTTTGGGCTGTTTTTCTCTTCATGGTGTGTGTGTGTGTGTGTGTGTGTGTGTGTGTGTGTGTGTGTCCCCTAAATTTGTTGCGTAACAGTTCTTTAGAAAGATTGAACCTCAGGTAGTAGGTCACACAATTTTTAAGAAATTCATCCTTTTAAGAATAATTGCTAGGCTGGGAATAGTTCCACCAAATGACTCAGCTATACCATTCCTTAGTCTATGTCCAAAGAAACTGAAATCAGAATATTATAGTAATAGATCAATGTCCATGTTCATAGCAGCACAATTCACAATAGCCAAATTATGGAACCAACCTAGATGTCAATCAACATATGAGTGGATCACAACAGTATGGGATATACACACAATGGAATTCTATTCAGCAAAAAAGAAGAACAAAATTATGTTATTTGCAGGAAAATGGATAAAACTGGAGAACATTGTGTTAAGTTAGATCAGCCAGTCACAGAAAGTGAAGGGTCATATGTTTTCTATCATATGAGTGAGCTAAGGAGTAATCAGAATACAAGAGGGACTTTAGATGATGGGGAAGAAACCCCAGTGAAGTGATGGACGGAGTCTAGGGGAAAATGGTGTCCACGGAGGGGAGAATAAATGAAGGAAACACTTCCACTGAAGTGCCAATCTCAATATCATATATGGAGAAAGGTAGGGAGTAGGGAAGGAGCTAGAGGGAAAGCTAACCAAGTGCTGTGTGCATGTATATCACTATCACTCTGAACTACATTATAATGTGAAACTATAGTATACCAATAAAAGTATATATAAAAAAACATGGTTGAAGTGATTGCTGAGGCGGGCATGGTGGCACACATGTAATCCCAGTATTTGAGAAGTTGAGACAGGAGAATCATAGGTTGACAGTCAATCTCAGCAACCTTAGAAAGCCTTTACCAATTTATTGAGAGTCTGTTTAAAAATGAAAAATTAAAAGGTCTGGGAGTGTAGCTCAGAGGTAGAATGTCCATGAGTTCAATCCCCAGTACCAAAAAAAGGGGGGGGGATGATTGTTGGGTGAACTATTATCATAACCTGTGGCATGGAGCAGTAATCACAGTGAATTATTTTCTCCCTTGAATGTGGAGTCTTGGTAGAAGATTCTAAATGCGGGGCCACTGTCATTCTGGGTAAAGAACCTATCAAGACTGCCACTACTGTGTCTGGTGTGTGGAGGTGCCAAGCTGTATCTAAGCAGGCTCTGTTATTATATTTTTCTCTTTTTACATTTTCTCTATCATTTTTCTGCATTTTAAACAGGTAAAATATGTCAAGGCATGAAATCTGCATGCCAATTGACAGGAGAAATTTCATTGTTATATAGTTAATTTCCTATGATTCATTAACTTCAAAAAGCTAATTAAATTAAAACTCATATTTAGATATATACTGATAATATATAAACAGAAGATCAACTAAAATAATTATGTTTCAGGGAAATACACACACACACATAAACATACATGTAATTGTGACATAATGAAATTAACATAAAAAGAAAACACCAGTGTTTTCTTTTCTTAAAGCTGAATTTTTATTAATCTATATCCTCCTCTAAAATATAGGGTATTGAGGACTAGGACTATTCTTGTTGATGTGTGTGGATTGTTGTAATTTTCTATCATACTCTTGTAAACTGGCATGACAACTTCCATTAGGCACACAGATATTAATTGAATCAATGAATATTTAGGGAGCATGCAAGCATAGACACAATTTTTGTTCTTGAGTGCTTTGGAGGCCATCATCAACAAAATAGACAAGCATTAAGTGTTTGCTAAATAAATTTGGGTATAAAGTGATGAGCACAGAAATAAAATGAATCTCTACGAATATTTAAGAGTAAACTAATCTTTCATTTTCAATAAACTTTTATATAATAATTATCTCTTTAAAAGCCACTTTCTAAAATAAATAAAAAATAAAAGCCACTTTCTCAAGCCAGGCATGGTGGTACACGCAGATAATCTCAGTACTTGGGAGGCTGAGAGAGGAGGATTGTGGATTCTAGAACAGCCCCAGCAACTTAGGCTCTCCTAAACTTAGTGAGATCCTGTCCTGTTTAAAAATAAATAAAATAGAGCTGGGTCAAAAGTAGAATGCTCTTGGGTTTAATCCCCAGTAGCACACACACACACACATGCACACACACACACACACACACACACACACACACACACACTACCTTCTCAATTTAGGAATTATTATTATTATTATTATTATTATTATTATTATTATTATTATTATTATTATTATCGTGATTGTACATAGGATCTTGCTAGGTTGGCCTTGAACCTGAGATCCTCTTGTCTCAGCCTCCTAAGGTCTGGAATTATAGGCATGTTCTACCATGTGGGGCTAACAATTCAGTTTTGTTCAATCTATGGATTTTAGAAGTAGATCAGTGTTTCTTATAAAATAAGAAAAACATTACTTTAGGAAAGCTACATTATTAATACTTAAAAGCATTTACCCACTGTTTACCCACTACACTCCTATTACAACAACCGAAATTCCAACAGTGACAGCACCACATGTTAGCGAGTATATGGAACAGTAGGAACTGGCATTCATTGCTGGTAGGAATGCAAAATGGAACACACACTTTGGAAGAAAGTTTGACAGTTTCTTACAAAATTCAACATACATACCATTTATCCAAATTAGTTGAAAGCATAGATATCCAGAAGCCTATGTATAATTATTTGCCAATATGTGCAAAAATATAGAACGAACCAAGTTGTGCTTCAGTAGTTGAACAGATAAATAAACTAGTACAATCAAACAGTGGATATTACACAGTACTAAAATGAAATGAACTATCAGTCCATAAGAAAAACATAAGCTTAAATACTAATCACTAAATGAAAGAAGCTAATCTGAAAATGCTACATACCTTGTATTCCAACTACATGATACTTTGGAAAACACAAAACTATGGAGACAATAAAAATATTAGTAGTTTCAGTGATTGCCAGGCATGAGGGAGAAGAGAAGGATACTTTGGCAGAATACAGATAATTTTTAGGGCTGTGAAACTAACCTTTCTGATAATATAATGGTGGATACATGTCATTATATGTTTGTCCAAACTCAAAATGCACAGCACCAAGAGTGAATCCTAATAAGATCTAGGTACTTTACATGATATCAGTGTATCAGTGTAGGTGTATCGATTAAAATAAATGTACCACTGTGTATTTTGGTAGTGGAGAAAGTTGGGATTATGTGGTACCTGGGAGTTTAGGAGAAATCTCTGTACCTTCCACTCAGTTTTGTTGTGAACCTAAGACTCATAAAAATAATATCTATTCTAATAAAATATGTAATAAAGACAATAAATGTTTTTAAACACAATTTTCAGCACATGCTCATGACTATACAATAATTCCTTTGTAAATGCTTCTCTTCAAACATGTATATTTAAATAAGTTTTGTCTGTGTAATACTAAGTATTACATTTCCCCCTTCTGCATGTATTTAACATAGTGATTAATTCAGCCTGTTATTATTTTGGCTGTTATTCCAAGCCTCATACATGTTTGTTAATTTGTCACTAGTTCTTTATATAACATCTTGTTTATTTAATAAATGGCTACAAAAGTCAAGAGACTCCTGCCCCAGCATGAGTCTTAATTAAATATTTACTACATAAAAGAATTAAATTCAGAGCTAACCATGAATGGCAGATGATTCTTCAGTAATAAGCAAAGCTTTGATGTGACTGACAGTGAAAAGATGATAAAATGATGAGAGTAAAGGGCCTTAGACTATCACATGATATAATACAAGGGCTCTAAGGATATCCCAGGCTAAGGTGGAAAGCCATCTCTAGAGCCATATGCTATCATTTATTTGCCAGTTATTTAACAATAGAAGCAATACTTTTAGACAAATGTTTCTATCATCTTCCTTCAATTTTCAGGAAGTCTTTAAAATTATGTCTCCAAGAACAATTGTGTTGAAAATTGATTCCAAAATTTTGTATGGTTTTCGTTTTGTGTAATCAAAACTATTAGTAGTAGTGACCTTTTGTTGGTATTATGATAATTAACAATTTCTTTCCTGTGTAAGTATTTCTCAGGTGCCTGTGTGAAAACATTTTTAAACATTTGCAGTCTACTTCAAAACTGGAACACTTTGGTGTAGTTATATCTGTGAAATAAATGACATTGTGTAAAACATTATAGCAGATCTTTTAAAGCCAGTTGACAGGATGACAGTACAGTTACTCATAGTTCAGACTACAACAATATAGAATGTAATGAGCCATAACGCTATTATTTTTCACTTTAGAATTTTAATGTTGTGTTCTGTGAAGTTCTTAAAATATCATGCATAAAACATTGTGCTGAAACAATAGTGAGTTGTATATTCATAATGTCATTAGGAGCCAACAGTTTAATAACTGTGGGCAACAATGGAAATTTTTCCTCTGAATCTTTTGGAAAGTGGTAACAGAAAGAAATGCTGCATGAAGAATCTCATGTTTGCAAGGCAGTCTGACTAGATCCAGAGATAAAATAGTTTGATCCTTTGCACAGCTAAGAATCTCTATAAGTGCTACTTCAGTGAGGAGGGCATTTGAGGACATTACATTTTCAGTGACACGGTTATTCCCATTGACTCATCCTCAATGCCCACCAAAAAAATAAATGGATTCCTCTAATAGTGTCTTGACCCCTAAATAAATGTGAAGGAAGGAAAGAGGCTTGGAAGAATAATAACTGTGTAAAATAGGGTATTGAACTAACCATTTTATAGGAGAAGTTGAATATGGCTCTAATACCTTAGATTTGCTTCTAACATGGTATGACAGAATTTCATAATCATAATTACTAGCAGTTAATAAAAAGTTAGTATAAGAATTGAATGAGAAGGATGCTACATTGCATTTTAATAGCATCTATGTGGCACTGGATAAGTAAGAATAAATTAATCTCTAAGAATGAACCACCATTGAAAGAACAGTTGTGTCAAGTAATGCCATTTACTCTCCTTATTAACATACAGAGCAATTCTGTCAGATCACTTAGCATGGTGAGCTTATTAGGAAAATCACATTGGTTTCAGCAAAGAACTCATCTGACCTTTCTAAATGAAAATAGCATGATGCTGAAAATAATTGGTGGAAGGACCATTCCTACACACAGAATGATCTTTTGCAATAAACAACCATACTAAGAAAAATTATTTTTTATGTTTGGAATAAAAAATGGTTTTCTGTTTCTTTTTTATATTAAAAGGAATGAAAGTGGAATTTACATTGAAGGCAGATAGCACTTTCTTTCCTGCAGTGAGTGCTTCTCAGAAAAGGATACCTTTTCCCATCTCAGTCTCCAGAAACTTCATGAGCATGCCAAAAGAATGGGTATACATTTTTTGAATATAATAAAATTGAACATTTTAAAATCTCTAAATTTTTTGCATAGTATAAAATGCAGACTTAAAGATTGTTCAGAATGCATTATTTATTTACATATTTATGGCTAAAGATATCTGAATGTGGCATTTTATTAATGCCAAAGAAGAAACTAGCTTATAAAAGGAGCAAAAAAAATGAAGTCACAGTGTCATAATACTGTATCCTTTATTTTAAAGAATGAACCATTGAACTTGTCATTTAATGTCAAGGGAAATCTAAAATAAATAATTTTGAATTAATTATACTTATTTATTTTCTCAAATGTATTTGTCAGACCATGTGTTAGTTCAAATGAAACAAAAAAATGAGATTTTAGTGAATTTTATATCTTAAATATAAAAGTAAAATATATTTTTTCTTTTGAGATGACAGATGTACATTCTTGACTGAAAAGTCAGTTTCTGTTTAAATCAGGATTAATGTGTAGTTTTTGATTGATTTAAAAAATAAACGGTAAATCTTCTTTCATCCTCAAACAGAATGAAAAGATTTCAAAGGATTTCTATTAATCAAATAAGCTAGTCAGAGTTTTACAAAAAAAAACAAACAAAAAAACATTCAGAGAATTGTAACCATTCTTGAGGTTTGAGTAGTATCACCGTTAAACAAAATTGTAATTCCTATTTTTCTGTGGCTATGGAAAACTAATTTTTAAGCATTAGCTATTGTGCATCATAATATATTATGACTACTCAACGTTTTTTCTTTCAATTGAAAATAATATATTTGTTCATATTTTAAACTTGTCCAAAATTTTCTGGCAAGAAATGTGTGGCCGTACTTGCACGATACAACATATTGGCTTCTGTATGCTAAAGAAAAATAGGCTGCAGGAAACATGGTATTATTTTTAGTTTAATAGTTAAAAGTATAAAATGCATTTGGTTATAAATATACCTATTATAAATTTTAAGGGAGCTTCTCAGACAGACAAAAAGCTGGCATATCTATAAAACCTAAAATAAATGAATAAACTATCAATACTAAATAGAAAAAGACCACAACTTAAATTGAAAAGTTTTTCTTCCCTGATACATATAATCATTAATAAATTAGTCATTGGGTAACATCCATTTCTCATGAACAGATGTAGGATAATATTTATTTTTATTTAAGTTCTTAATGAAGGATATAGAAAGAGGAATATTAATCAGTGAGTGTGTATTGGAGAATGTGAGTTTTTTAGTCTTTTGAATACTAGACATAGGTTGACTGACTGAGTAGAAGCTATTAGAAGTTTCTAATGCTGCTCATATTTTACAGAGCTCCTTGCCTCTAGAAACTTTGTATCATGACCTTGTTAGAAGGCAGGTGTATATGGGTTAGTTGGTAGACCAAGTACAACCACTTTTGAAAAGTTCAGAAAAAAATTTCTAATAGGGAATGTGATGTTTTCTTAAACTGTTTCTTCTTTTGCTTTGTTCATTGTAGCATTACATAAAAACAAGAAAATAAACCAATTGAATATTTAAATTAAATGAAAAAATCCTTAGGGTAGGCCACAGAAAAGAGACATTTTAAGTTGGAATTCTTTTGAGAGATCATCCAGTCTGGATACAGATGAGGAAACTCAGGGCCAAAAAGGTTAAATGAAATTGCCTAAGACTTTCAAGTTATTGGAGCATCAAAGCCAGACGTATATCCTGCTTCCTCAATCTCTCAGTGTCTTTGCCTTTTTGATTTTAAGATAATCAGGTGATGTTATACAGTTAAAATTTTAAGAAGGTAATTATATATTAACCAGTTCTATCATTACAGCAAGTATTCATGGATTATCTTTCCTGTGAAACAGAAGTGATAATCTACTTTCTCGTCATTATTTAGGGATAAAATGCAATTTCCCCATTTATGTAGAAATTCAATAGATGTGTTCATTTAACACAAATGAGATAATAATTCTCCATTGATTTTGTGTTGTATAGTAGTGATAGTTATTTGGAAATCTCCCTAGGCATTTATTTAGTTTTGTTAAATATGAGGTAATTTGAATGACTTGCCTAATGGTATTTGCCCACTGTTATGTTTTTTGACAGGTGGAAAACGCTTGCTCATTATCAAGTGTGTCATACCAGGAAGTTGTTTTAAGTATAGTGCCAAAGATACCACTATACAGTCTCTCTGATTATGCATAAAGACAGAATAGACATACAAAAGTAAAAAATGTTTGCACATCATGAGATAATTCATATCCACACAGAAAGATAATATGTAAAAATAATAAAATTATTCTAAGACATATGCAACAATTTAATAATGATCTTTGCATTTGTCTAATCTGTCCTAGTCCTCCAAATTTTTGCATGAACTTTCCAGTATTTTCAAGTTTGTAAATAGTAAACAGAAAATTCTACCATCAAATAGAAAATATTTTTATTTTTTTCTTTTACATATCTAAACATATGTACCCTATTCTTACCAACTTTATAAATCTAATTTCAGCAATACTGTGCATGTGTGTGTGAAAACACAATATTAAATATTAATCAGAAACCATTTCTAATTAATGATGGAATTTTCTGGTATTTGCCAATGGTTCTCTAGTGAGGAAAACCAGTAAGTCCATAAAGTACTAATGAGATTTTTAAACCCTATTCAAATTCTCATTCTTATTTACTATTTTGGTTAGTTTAGGTATTCTTTTCTTTTCTTTTCTTTTCTTTTCTTTTCTTTTTGTGGTACTGCAGATTAAAGCCAGGGGTTTTCTGCCTCTGAACTACACTCCCAGTCCTATTTTATTTTATTTTTTTAATTTGAAACAGGGTCTCACTAATTAGAAGAGAGTCTCACTAAGTTGCTGAGGCTGTTCTCGATCCTCTTGTCTCACCTTCCTAAGCACTGGTATTACAGGAGTGCACGATTACACCTAGCTTCCTTCCAGATATTCTTTTACTGAGTATACTTGCTCTGTTTTATGGATCAGAAATAGAGCTAAACATATATTTTCCAGTTAAATATTCAACATCTCCATAGTCCTCAGTAGTTTGAAAGTCACTCATTGAAATTTCCTTTGTTTTATTTTGAAATGACAACCTTAAATATTTTGGATATTAATAAAATAGATGAAGTTTTAATATAGTGAATTTTTCCCCTTCACTTTCTGTATAGTTTGTGTTTTAATGAGTCTTAAAATTTTAAATTATCAGAATTTGTTCATATCTTCATTATTAAGTAATTATTATCAAAACTTAATATTTCTAAATATTTTTATAATGGAGAATACTAAAGTTCACTTCCTTAGTTTTGGTCCATATTAAACTTCCTTAATTACTGTTAGAAATATGTACTTGATATGCACATACTAAAAGGCATAAATGTCTAAGTTCTCAATAAGGGATGGATCCTCTCTTGATTCTCATTATTTTTAGTTTTAATTTGATTTATTTTTATCTTGTCCTCATTTCAAACTGACTCATGGTCCAGAATTATCCAACTAAATCATAACAGAGAAAAATCTGTTATTGGTTAAATGAATCAGAAAAAAATTAGCATTGTTTCTGTCTAAACACAGACAAGCAAGGTGTTTCTTCCATATTTTATACATGAATATGAGTGCTCAATAATGGTTTATATTCCTTATGAGGGAATACCTAAATAACTTTCAGCAAAGTAAGTGTGTTTTTGTCTAATCCTTTTAAGTGGGTGTTTATGCATGTGTGTGTTAATGAAAATTTCAGATGTTTAATTCCCTTTTTTGTTCAGTAACTAAATTGTCACAGTGAATTTATATCAAAGTGCAGCATGATATGATATCATATGTCTCATCTATAACCCATCCTGAGTGGACTATTGCCTCTCACTTGGCCCTAAATTCCCATAATTCTCAAGGAGGACTTTTAATTCCTATGGTCAGTAAGAATGGGCCCATGTTTTATAGGTAAGGATGTTGAACACTACTATTGAAATGTCCAATCCATTAATGAGATTAATGAAATTCTCTTTACAAGAAGCAGCTGAATGAGCTCTGGAACAAAGAGGCAAAACCAGTAGGTAATTGTTAATAAAGGCAGGGTTGTAGGCAAATGTGATATCCAAGGGAAGGCAACTTAAACCAGAAAGATAGGTAAGATCAGCAGATATGATGAAAAGAAGAAAGGAAATATTTGAGAAAAGAGCTGTTAACACCTCTCTGATAGCCATCTTGATTTTTCTTAATCTTGTTTATTTTTATGATTTACTATAAATAATCTCAAAATGACTGACTGAATTTTCCTCTTCTATTCATTTCATCTTATAAATTGTTTCTCTTACCAGGACTCTGGCATACTAGAAAATGCTGTGTCTAGGATCAGCATCAAGATATTTGTTACACTTTATAAAAAGAAATTTGAAACATATGTACAGTATACTTCAGAGAGTATAAACTAGCATTTCAATTACACTTTACAAATGCTTTAGTAGTTTAAGCATTGATGTTAAGGTATTTTCTATTATTGTTGTATTTATTTGAGTAATTAGTAAATTCAAACCAGCTAGAAAGTTCATATTTTACACCGTGATATTTTCTTCACAAGTTAAAGTAACTAATTAGATTTTTTTCTGAAATTCCACTAAGACATGATTTTTTTTTCTTTTTAAATGTGGCCCATAAACAACTTGTGCTGCCATCCCTAAATTTCATCAAAATCTCTGGGGGAAAGAATTATTTGATAATATCAAAGTTACCTTCTAGTGTTCTATACTATAAAAAACAGAATTAACCATATATCTATTGTATATAATGTCAATACCTGAATATCAGTGAATGTAAAGAGGTATAAGATGTGTATTGGGTATAATGCCTAATTAATTTAGATTTAGATTAATGTAATCATAAAGGGTGGTCAATTGTATTTAGTTTAGAAAGTTATTCATTTTAATAAAACATTCTATGCTTTCACATTAATGACAAGATTATAGAAACACAAAGAGTAGTAAATGCAATAAACATTCTGTAATCTCCCCAATCCAAGATTACATTTTGACATGTTAAGTTGAACCTATTTACTGTGTATTTAGTATTGTGTTTAGCACCGAGTGTGTATAAATATAAGGTTAATTATTAAATTATTTATTTTTAGGTTGTTGACAATAATTTAATCTTCCCATGATTCAAGATCAATGTATAAATTTCACAATTAAATTTCTGCAAAAAGATGAAAGTATATATGTAATAGAATTATATATTATTATTCATAATTTGTTCATGTACTAGGGGATTATTGACAGGTCTTGTATTTTCATTTTGTGGATGAATTTCAATTTATAGCAAAATTTTCTATTCCTTTAATAATTCTGCTAAAATTAAACATGCCTCTCACATTTATTCCTGTGAAAAAGAAAGTATTTTTAAATAACTACATTAATGAATGAAATTTTCTAATTTTAAAAGTATCTGTCAATAAAAAGTGACGATTTTTCTTGTTAAAAATAAAATGTGGGGAGCAAGGGGCAGTGGTACACACCTATAAGCCCAGTACTTGGGAGGCTGAGACAGGATAGCAGGTAGAGCCAGCCTCAGCAATTTAGCAAGACCCTCAGCAACTTAGCGAAATTCTATTTTAAAATAAAAACAGCTGGGGGTAGAGCTCAGAGCTAGAATGCCCATGTGTTCAATCCCCAGTACCACACACAAAAATGTGGGAATATTTTAATAAGCAGAATAGCACATAAAATATACACTCATAATTAAAGCATGTTTTAAAGTAAACAGATGATGGGTGGGTGTGGAGGTACATTCCTGTAATTCCTGTATTTAGGAGGCTGAGACAAGAGGATCATACATTCAAAACCAGCTTCAGCAGATGGTGAAACTCTCATCCACCTAGCAAGACCCTGTTTCCAAATAAATAAAATCAGGCTGGGGGTGTAGCTTGAAGGTAGAATGTCTCTGGGTTCAATCCCCAGTAACACAAAAGAAAAAATAATTTGAAGAAAATAAATAGATGATAATAATTTTCTCATATGTAGAAAACTAAAATTGGCATTTTAAAATTAAATATTAAAAGTTAACTATCTTAGAATATCTTTAGAAATGTTTTTCTTCTCTATTAAGAACATATGTTCTGCAGGGCGTGGTGGCACACACTCGTAATCCCAGCATTTGGGAGGCTGAGACCAGAAAATCTGGGTTCGCGGCCAGCCTCAGCTACCGAGTGAGGCATTCCACAATTTAGTGAGACCCAGTTTCAAAATAAAGAATAAAAAGTAGGGCTGGGGGTATAACTCAGAGGTAGAATGTCCCTGAGTTCAATCCTCAGTACCAAAAAAAAAAAAAAGAACATATATTCTACAGTATAGTAACCATAGATATTTATAAAGAATGATCACAAAAATTAATATTGTCAATAAATAAGTTCACTCAAGAATAAATTTCAATGTAAATTGTCATATTTGTTCATGTAAATTATTTTAGGGATCTATTATATAAGTGAAACTTTCATAAAACCCAATCTTAACCAGCATAAAAATGTTTATAATATCTGCTAGTTTATAAATCTGTTCCATGTGTGTCTAAGCTGTCCTTAAAACTACTACTCAGTATAAATCATAGGATTATTAATTATCACAAGGAATAGGACAAATAATTTTAAACAAATTTTTTAGAATTAAATGTATAATAAATTTTATCCACATTAAATAGACTATTTTGGATTAAATAACAATAATAATAACTTGTCACTTAAATGTTTATAATTTATTTTATAGTAGAAAAATATAAAGATAATTTTAGTATATTATTCTTCTGAAAATACATGAAATAAAAGAGTTGAATATATTTCAAGGATCACACTAATAGAGTATTTTATGTTTCATTTCAAAAGGAAAAGCTACTTTTTTTTTATTGGTGCATTGTAATCACACATCTTTGTTAGGTACAAGCTGGTAAAGGCATACATGCACACATTTCTCATTTAACCCTTCCCCAATTCCTGCCCCACTCACCTACCCTCCCTCCTTCTCAAGTTCAGTTTAGTAATTGACTTTGATATGTTCATGAAAGTACATCATGTGCATTAGGGTGTCCCCCCTCCCTCCATCACCTTCTGTTAGGTCAAATTCTTTGCTCATCTAAGGTTTCTCCTTCTTCCTCTGGAGTCCCTCTTATGTCCCACTTTATCCCTAGCTTCCACATATTAGGGAGAGAATATGATTTTTTTTTTCTTTTTGTGACTGACTAATCTCACTTAGCATAATGTTTTCCAGATCCATCCATTTCCCTGCAAATTACATGATTTTGTTCATCTTTATGACTGAGTAAAATTCCACTGTGTACATATCTCACAGTTTTGTAATCCATTCATCTGTTGATGGACATCTTGGCTGGTTCCATAGTTTGACAATTGTGAATTGTGTGGCTATAAACATAGATACACATGCGTCGGTCTGATAGTTTGGTTTCCATTCTTTTGGGTAGCAAATCAAAACTACCTCAAGATTTCACCTAATCCCAATTAGAATGGCAATCATCAAAAACAGAACAACAAATGCTGGTGAGAGTGTGGAGAAGTGAGAACCCTAATACATTGTTGGTGGGAATGCAGATTAGTGTAACCACTTTGGAAAACAGTATGGAGGATCCTCAGAAGAAAGGGAATGAACCTACCATATGATCCAGCAATACCACTTCTGGGTATCTACCCAAAAGCTACTTTTTGAAAGCTATGTTATATATTTTAGGCATGTATGGTATGAGCAGATATTTGCTACCAAATTCCAAAAATAGAAGAAGCAAAATATATAAGGAAATTCAGCTATTACCATATAGTGCATAGATGTTTTTATTTAAGAGAAAGTTTTATATATTACTACCATACGCACAATTTTGATGCACAGTGATTTTCTGTGACTCTTCTTGTCTTGGATATTATTTGGTTAGCTTGTTAACCCTTGGTTGTCTTACTTCTAGTTCATATTCTAAACATAGAAGTTTAACTAGATGTGTTATAAGTCAAATATTGTTCCCAAGCTATATGTAATGGGGTTTAAAGTAGAAGGCAAAACATATCAAACTAAAATTGATAAAAATTCATTATCAATGTGGAGCAATTTGATTATCACTCATTGTAAGTGGAGTAGTTTAAGTCTTTGTTTATGCATTATGTGAAGTTTTAAGAATGGTATAATTTATCTTATATTTTGTGTCTAAGAGACGTATTCTTATGTCTGAAATTTTTTTAAAATGGCAATTGTTAGACTTTTACCTAACTATGCTTTGTTCTTCAGTGTCCCTAATTGTAAATAACATAGTGCACTAGCTGTAAGGGGTACAGGAAAGATATTCTGTATCTCAAAGAATCCCTATAAAAGCAGAAAGATTTCGTGGCAAAAAGCCAGGAGCAACATGGGGAAAGGAATGATATCACTGGGCTGTTTTAACTAAAACACCAATGCTGCCATTACTAGCTTGTTGACCCTAATAATGCTCAGGAATAGATAGCAGAATGCCCACCACATCAACCCCATGAGACCCAGATGTGTTCTATGCTTGACAGAAAATTATACTAAATGCTCACTGCCTCAGGCTGTTCAGTGCTGCATCCTAGTTATCTATTCAGGGCATTGGATACAGGAAACAAATTTCTATAGTGTTCTACCTTCAAAAATCAGGATTCAAAATTTGGTACCTAGCAAATAGGAGTATTAAACATATAGAGTCACAACGAATTCTGGCTAACTATTATATTTTACTAAAACATATTGAATGTTCACTCGTATATTTCTAATATTGATTCCTAGAATAATAAGATAACTTGTTAGTACAAAAAAATTCCTATATAAACCTTGAAATTAGAAATTCTGAATTTTTAGTATTGTAATATTTCTAGTTGTAGAAATTAAACTTGCAATCTTTACTAAAAACAGATTAGATCTGTTTGGCTTTCTAAATTTTCCTTTAGTGAATTATGAAAAACTGAATGATTTCAGTTTTGAATGAATGGTTTTCTTGAATGATTATCAGTAAAGAGATAAAAATGCAACACATGCCATTTTATTAATTTAAATATTTTTTCAGTGCTTGTTATTTCCATTTACTTTCTCACTCACTCCCAGCTTATTTTAAGTATCAGTGTAATGTATAATATACTAGTGTTGAAATGCCTGAGTTTAAAATAATGATCAAGGAGCAAAAAGATCTGTATTTATTTACTTTTTTGTGCTTTTATTGGTACATTATAGCCTCACATCATAATGTAGTTCATAATGATAGTGAAAAACATGCACACACGATGCTGAGGTTGGCATTGGTATTCTCACATATGTACATGTTGTCAATGGAAATGATTCCTTCATTGATTCTCCTCTCCCCTCCCCCATTCCCCTAGATCACCTCTCTGGTTTCACTGAAGTTTCTCCTCAATTATCTGAAGCTACTCTGGTATTCCTATTATTCCCTAGCTTCTGCATATGAGAGAAACATATGACCTGTCACTTTCTGTGACTGGCTAATCTTTTTAACAAAGTGATCTCCAGGTATATCTATTTTCCTGCAAATGACATAATTTTGTTGTTCTTTATTGCTGAATAAAATTCCATTGTGTGTATATCCCATAATTTTGTGATCCATCCATCTGTTAATGGACACCTAGGCTGGTTCCATGATATGAGTATTTTAAATTGTGCTACTATAAGCATGGATATGTATACATTACTGTAGTTATCTGATTTCAGCCCCTTTGAAAAGATACCCAGGAGTGGTATAGCCAGATAATATGATGGGTCCATTCCCAGTTATCTGAGGAATCTCCATACTTATCTTCATAGTGGCTATACTAATTTGGAATCCCACCAACAGCGTAAAAAACTATTCCCACATCCTTTCCAGCATTTATTTTTGAATTCTTAATGATTACCATTCTGATTGGGGTTAGATGGAATCTCAGTTTAGTTTTTATTTGCATCTCCCTGATTGATAATGATGCTGAACATTTTTTCTTATGTTTATTGGCCATTTGTATGTCTTCTTTTATGAAGTGTCTACTTAGTTAAGTAGCCCATTTCTTGATTTTTTTTTGTTTTACATTATATATTCTAGATATTAGTCCTCTATCAGGAATAGTTGTCAAAAATCACCCATTCTGTAGTTTTTCTCTTTAGACTCTTGATGGTTTCCTTTGATGGGCAAAATCTTTTAGTTTTTAGTTTAATATCATCTCATTCATTAATTCTTATTTTAATTTCCTAAGCTTTGAGGGTCCTATTGAAGAAGTTTCTACCTGGGCTTGTATGTTGGAGTGCTGGAACTATGCCTTCCTCTAATAGTCTCAAAACCTTTGGTATAATTTCTAGATCATTTACTATCTTGAGTGAAAGGTAGGGATTTAATTTCTTTTTTGTACAAATAGATAACCAGTTTTCTCAACATCATTTGTTGAAAAGGCTGTCTTTTCTCCAATGTATGTGTTTGGCACCTTTGTTAAAAATCTGTTGGTTTTAATGTGTGGATTCCTCTCTGTATCATATATTCTGTTCCATTTGTCTGTGTGTCTGCTTTTGTTCTAATACCATGCTGTTTTTATTACTATAGCTCTTTAGTATAATTTGAAGTCAGAAATTGTGATGCCATCTGCATGGTTCTTAATCCTGAAAATTGTTTTGGCTATTCTGGGTTATTTATTTTTCCATATGAAATTTAGGACTATTTGCCTAGGTCTGTTAAAAATGACAGTGATATTTTGATAGGGATTTCATTGTTCATTAGATCACTTTGAATAGAATGTCCATTTTGATAATATTTATTCTGCCTATCCAAAAGCATGGAAAATCTTTGTATCTTCTAAGATCTTTTCCAATTCCTTTCCTTAGTGTTTTATAATTCATTGAAGAGGTATTTTACCTCCTTGCTTAGATTTATTCCTAGGCATTTTATTGTTTGGGGAGTTATTGTGAATGGATTTTTTCTGGATTTCTTTTTCAATGAATTCGTGGCTAGTATAAAGGAAAGATACTGATTTTTTTTAATTGATTTTGTTGAATTTGCTAAACAGCTCTAGAAGTCTTTTGGTTGAGTTTTTGGAGTTTTCTAAATATAGGATCATGACACCCGAAAAATAGAGAGAATTTCAGTTCTTTTGCAACTTGAATTCTTCTGATACCCTTCTCTTGCCTTATTGCTCTGGCAAGAGTCTCAATTAACATATTGAAAAGGAGTGGTGATAGTGGGCATCCTTGTCTTGTTTCTGATTTTAAAGAGAATTCCTGCAGTTTTTCTCCATTCAATATCTTTGCTTTGGATTTATTGTATATTACCTTAATGATGTTGAAATAAGTTCCTTCTATTCTGATTTTCTAGTGTTTTTAAGATGAATGGGTGTTGGATTTTGTCAAATGTTTTGCTAGCATCTACTGAGATGATCATGTGATTTTTGTCCTTAGTTCTATTTATGTTGTGAATTAAATTATTGATTTGCATATGTTGAACCAGCCTTGTATCCCTTGAATGAAACCAACTTGGTCATGTTGTAGGTTTTTTTTTTAATATGGTTTTGAATGCATATCACTATTATTTTGTTTAGAATTTTTGCATCTATGTTCATCAAGTATATTGGTCTATAATTTCCTATTTTTATTTTGGTTTGGTATTAAGGTGATACAGGGCTCATAGAAGGAGTTTGAAGGGTTCCATCTCTTTTGATTTCACAGAATAGCTTTGAAGTATTGGGTTTAATTCTTCTGTAAAGATTTTGTAGAATTCAGCTGAGAATAAATCTGGACCTGGACTTTTCTTTGATGGAAGTATTTTTTATTGTTGTTTCCATATATTTCTTTGCTATTTGTCAATTTAGATTTTCTGTATCCTCTTGGTCAATTTAGGTAGGTTATGTGTATCTAGAAATCTGTCAATTTCTTCTATTTTTTCTAGTTTATTAGAGTATAAATCTTCAAAATAGTATCTGATAATCCTCTGGATTTCCCTAATGTCTATGATATTGTCTCCTTTTTTATTCCTGATTTTAATAATAATCTGAGTTGATTCTCTCCTTTTTTTCGTTAGTTTGGCTTTGGATTTAATCGATTTTATTAATCTTGTCAAAGAACCAGCTTTTTGTTTTGTTGATCTTTTGTATTTTTTGTTGTTGTTCTCTGTTTTATTGATTTCTGCTCTGATTCTAACTATCTCTTGCCTTCTACTGGCTTTGGGATTAGTCTGCTTTTTGAGGAAATTGAGGTGTGTTTATTTGTTTATTTGGTGACTTTCTGTTTCTCTTATATGGGCACTCAGCACTATAACTTTTTTTCTTAAAACTGCCTTCAAAGTTTCCCATAGATTTTGGTATGGTGTGTCTCCTTTTATGTTTAATTCTAGGATTTTTAAAATTTCTCTCCTTATTTCTTCTATGATCCAGTTCTTATTCAAAAATGTATCATTCAGTCTCCATGTATTTATGCAATTTCCTTTAGTCTTCCTGTTGTTGGTTCCCACTTTCATTCCATTATGATCTGAAAAGATGCAGGGAAGTATTATGTGTGTGAGTACACATAATACAAGGCAAGTATCAGCAAATTAAAATACATATATATATGTATATATACATATATATATGTAAAATACATATATATATATATATATATATATGTATTTTAATTTGCTGATACTTGCCTTGTAGCACAGAATATGGTCTATTTTGAAGAAGGTTACATGAGCAGCTGGAAAGAATGTGTATTTAGCTGTTTTTTGGATAGAGTATTATGTATATGTCTATTAGGTAAGTTTGGTTTATGGTGTTCTTTAGGTCTTAAGAGTCTTTGCTCATCTTTTGCCTGGAATATTGATCTAGTAGTGTAAGCAGTCTGTTGAGTCCCCCAGTATTGTTCTATTGGGTCTATTTGTGATCTAATGTCCATAAGAGTTTGTTTTATAAAAGTTTGTGCGTCCATATTTAAGGTGTAAATACCTACTATCATTATATCTTCTTGTTGTATTGTTCCTTTTATTAGAAATAAGTGAACCTCTTTGTCTCTTCTGATGAGTTATAACTTAAAGTCATCTTTGTCAGATATGAGCATTTCCACACCTGCTTGCTTTCAATCTCCATTTGCATGGTATATAGTTGTCCATCCTTTCACTTTTAGCCTGTTAATGTCTTTGACTGTAAGGTGAGATTCTATACTGGATAAAAGTCTTGGTTGGAGCCGGACGTGGTGGTGCACGCTTGTAATCCCAGCATTTGGGAGGCTGAGACCGGAGGATCCGGGTTCATGGCCAGCCTCAGCTACCTAGTGAGGCACTCCACAACTTAGTGAGACCCTGTTTCAAAATAAAGAATAAAAAATAGGGCTGAAGATGTAGCTCGGAGGTAAAATGCCCCTGAGTTCAATCCCCAGTACCACAAAAAAAAAAAAAAAATTCTTGGTTGGAAGTTGTTTTCTTTCAGGGTTTGGAGTAACTCATAACAGTCACTCCTGGCTTTCATGATTTGCATTGAGAAGTCTGCAGTAATTCTTACTGTTTTGCCCTTGAATGTCACCCATTATTTTGTTCTTGATTCATTTAAGATTATTCCCTTGGCCTTCCGTTAGTCATTTTGATTATTATTTGTCATGGAGTAGTTCTTCTTTGATCCTACCTTATTGGTATATTGATTATCTCCTGTATGTTTATGTCCAAGTTTTTCTGTCTTTGAGTATCTGATATTTCTTTGAAGAGGTATGTAATATCATTGGTGTGTACTTCTAGACATTATTCAATGCCTATTATCTGTATGCTAGATTTTTTATATTATCTTATATTTCTTGGATATTCTGGTCAAATTGTCATATTGTCTTCTCTATATTGTTAATTGTGTAGTCAGTTCTGAATGAGCTGTCTTTCAAGAGTGAGACTTCATATTTTACATGTGGTCTAATGTGACAGAGATGGTTTCTACTGAGTTCTTTAGTTTTTACTCTCTCCTTTACTTCACTTAAGTTTTCTTTTTCTATCTTATTTAGGGCTGCAGTGTCTTTACAGATATGTTCTTTCATATTCTGTATACTTTGTCTGATTTTGTTTCTAAAGCCTTGTAGCCTGGCTGGCTGAGCTTTGATGGCTCAGGGATACTACTGAGCTGCTGGTTGTGATTACATGGAATGCTATGAGTCACTGGAATGATTGATCACTAGGCACAAATTCTATTGACAAAGAGAGTGTTGCTTCCTACCCTGTAGCTGCAATCCCATGAACCCCTGCTGGCCCCTGGCCTCCCTTCCTTTAGGACCCAAGCTCTAGCAGGAGAGACCACATCTTGAGCCTGGGACTTGAGTGGCTCCATTTTTTAGCACGAGGGAAACCACTTTTGCTCTGGGAAACTGCTATCATAGGAGACCTAGTTGGCCTTAGGCCTTGACACTTGTGGTGCTGCCAGGCATGAGTTTATATCCTTCCAAACCTGTAGCAGGCTTGTGTGAGTTATTTCACCCCACATAAACCACTGTTGGCAGTCTTGTGATGATTGCTGGAAACTCTACAGGGTCCTGGTAAACTGTGGACCCTAGGTCCCACCCAACTAACTTTTCCTAGGGACTGTCTACTAATTCAAGCTTCTGCTGTGTCTGCTACCCCTACCTCTGCAGGGAGTATTTTAAAATTTTCACATGCTACAGGTCTGTTCATTGCCATGTAAGTCCCTGTATTATTGCATGCTCCTGCTTGGACAGTTTATAAATCCATTCTCTTGAGGACTACGGTTTAGGTCACTGCAGGAAGGGATGAGTTCACCTGCAGCCACTAGATTTTGCTGGGTGGTTTGACTGGTTGGTCTGTAGAATCACAATGGTCTTAACAAGGTGGATGATAGCCACAGAGGTCTCTGCAGGAAGGTCCTGTCATTTCTCAGTCCAAGTTCAATTTTAGCCATAGAAGTTCACTGGGCAATTAATCTGGACAATCTGGGGTGTTGCAGTCTTGAGGTATTTGAACATGGAAAGAAGAATGCAATTGTTTTATGTAATCACTGGCTCAACAAGATTCTGCTTCTTTGCTGGAGTTTGTATCCAAGAGCTGTTCGTCCCAGCAGCCACTAGTCCCGGAACGGGCTCACCAAGATGGTGCCACCTTTGCTCTCCACCCCCAAGATGAGACACATGGAGCTCTTTTCAGTACTCTTCTCCCTGTGCTGGGTCCAATTCCGCCACATTTCAACTGTCTTTCTTCTGTTAGGCTCTCACTGCTTTTCTTCTCTTGCCAGGAAGCAGTCTTCCCACTAATTGAGTTCCAAGTCTGGAAGTAGCCTAAATGCATGGTTTTCCTCTATTCTTCCATCTTTAATCCTCAAAGATATATATTTAAACACCACCCCCCAAAATATATTATAATAAAAGTCAAGCTAGTTTCGTTTTTAAAATTTTTTCATGAATTAAATAATGGCTGAGTAGAAAGGTCACATATCTGAAAAGAAAATGCACAAATTTTGTGATTTTATGTGTGATGTCAGGAAGTATTGGACCAAAATTTGTGTAGCACCATCTCTCCTGATACATTTGGAAAAATGATTTGGTGCATAAGAACATGTGGATATATTGTTTTGTAAAGCATATTTTTTATTGCTTGAAGACATCAAGGCTTGCCAATATACTTTAATTGTGTAGCAAGTTATAAAATGAAGGTTCATTTGGATTCTGTCAGGTCATATTAAAATACACTAAAATGTGATCTATCCTTTCATTTCATTTTGTCTTTACAGAATTTGGTAAGCTCAGCTGTGCTCTAGAAACTGTGTTACTATAAACAAGATGGATACTAACGTATTCCTTATTAGTTTTTTTTTTATTTTTTTATTTTTTTTAGCATGGATTTTTATACATTTCTTGGGTACAACAGGGTTAATCACACATTTTTGTTGGGTACAAGCTAGTACAGGTAAAGACATCCATGCACATATTTCTCATTAACACTTCCCAAATTCCCACCCACCCTCCCCCTATCTCCTGGTCAGTTTAGTGATTGACTTTGATGTGATCTTGTAAGTACATCATGCTCATTAGGGTGTCCCCCCTCCTCCCATTACCTTCCATTAAGTCAAATTCTTTGTTCACCTAAGAATTCTCCTTCACCTGGAGTCCCTCTTATGTCCCATTTTCTCCCTAGCTTCTGCATATTAGGT
>PVLC010002773.1:65775-108517 GCA_004027655.1 Graphiurus murinus
ACTGGGGATTGAACTCAGGGGCATTCTACCTCCGAGCTATACCCCCAGCCCCATTTTTTATTCTTTATTTTGAAACCGAGTCTCACTAAGTTGCGGAGTGCCTCACTAGGTAGCTGAGGCTGGCCGCGAACCCGGATCCTCCGGTCTCAGCCTCCCGAATGCTGGGATTACAAGCGTGCGCCACCACGCCCGGCCCCAGCCCTATTTTTTATTCTTTATTTTGAAACAGGGTCTCACTAAGTTGAGGAAGGCCTCACTAGGTAGCTGAGGCTGGCCACAAACCCGGATCCTCTGGTCTCAGCCTCCCGAATGCTGGGATTACAAGTGTGCGCCACCACGCCCGGCTCCTGTAACCCTTTTATAACAACATTCAACTCATACTTTCACCCTGCTCTATCCCTAACTCATGGCAACCATTAACCTATTCTTTATGTCTATAATTTTCTCATATAGAGAATATTATTCAAAAGCAATCATATAGCATTTAATGCATGAAATTGGCTTTTATATTCAGTATAATTCCCTTGAAATCCAACTAAGTTGTCCTGGGCAGCAATAGGTCATTACTTTTTATTGCAAATATATTCTTTCTTCATTTTTCTGGATATTTTAGTTTCCTTAACCATTTCCTGGTTAAGAGTCATTTTGGTCTATTACAATTTGGAACTATTACTTAAATGGCTATGAACAATCATGTACAAGGTTTTGTGTGGACGTAAGTTTTCATTTTTCTGGGATAAGTGCCCAGAATTGCAAATTCTGGGTTATATGTTAGTTGCATATATCTTTTTGTCATTGTTATGTCTTATTTTTAAGAAACTGCCAAACCACTTTCCATGAGTGTAGCATTTTTTAATTTTCTCCAGAAGTGTATCAGTGATCCAGTTTCTTCACCCTGTTGCCAGTATTTGCCATTGTTGCTAATATTTTATTTTAGCCATTCTGATAAAAGTGATGTTTACTCTCACTGTAGTTTTAATTTGTATCACCATAATGACTAGCAATATGTTTTTCATCTGTACATCCTCTAAATTAAAATGTTTCCTTCATGACTTTTGCTCATTTTCTATTGATTTTTTTTTTTTACTTTGGATTTTAAGGACTCTTTATATAGTCTATATATCACTCTTTGTACAAATTACATACAAATTATATGCTCTTGTTTAATTAGGGATATTCTTGTGGGTCTTCTATTGTGTTGCACTGACATACAAGTCTATCCCTACCAACTTTGCACTGTCTTATTTACTGAAAACTTAATACCGAGTACAGTGATTCCTTATAATTTGTTTTTCTTTGTCAAAGTTGCTTTAGCTAATATAGGTCTTGGGCATTTCTATATGCATTTTAGAATAAGAATATGCATACAAAATATTTTGCTTACATTTAATAGGAATTGCATTAAATATAGAAATCAGTTTGAAGAGAATTACCATCTTTACCCTGTTGAGTGTTCCAACCCATTAACACATTGTACCTCTCTACTTATAAAATATTATCTTTATTTCTTTCTTCATGTTATGTATTTTACAGTGATTTGCCCTGGGATTAGATCATGTTTTCATATTCCTAAAATACGTATAATAGTGTTATAGACCTATGATATGCATTTGACTATAAAGAGAAAAAGAAAATAAAAGGAATGAAAACTGCAGTTTTTAAAGGGAAGCACATTTAAAAAAATTGAATGACTGTAGCTAAATATACACCCTATGTGTATGGTGTTGATTTTTTTTTTTTTTGTGGTACTGGGGATTGAACTCAGGGGCATTCTACCTCCGAGCTATACCCCTATCCCTATTTTTTATTCTTTATTTTGAAACAGGCTCTCACTAAGTTGTGGAGTGCCTCACTAGGTAGCTGAGGCTGGCCGCGAACCTGAATCGTCCGGTCTCAGCCTCCCAAATGCTGGGATTACAAGTGTGCGCCACCACGCCTGGCGTGTTGAAATAATTTTAAATGATACAGTTATAATTGTTTATAGAGGGACTAATAGAAACTTGTAATTTTTCATGAATGCAAAACATATTTTTAATTACATTAAAGTCATGCATCAGTGTGCTTTTAATTATTCTTCATTAGCCTGCAGTTTTATGATACATGTTTTAAAATGAAAACTGGTTCTGGCTTATAGTCCAATATTAACCAGTAATCCCTATGTCATAGGGGATGACAAATTAATTAAAAAGAACTGAGTGTGCTAAATTTATAAGTGAACAAGAAGTGAATTAAGTAATTGCAAACCCTAAATACATAATTTTAGATAAACTTGAAAGAACCATAATTTCCCCCAATAAATCAAAGATTTAACAAAATTTCAAACACTGAGATTAGTACAGCTTCATAGGTAATAAGATGGGAACCAAAGACTTGACATAAAGAAGAATAAGATTACATAATTTGCAGGAAAATGGCTGGAACTGGAGAACATTATATTGAGATTAGTCAAACCAGAAAGTCAAGGGTCCTGTTTTTTATCATATATGGCAGCTAGATAAAAGAAGGAAAGAAAAAAGGGCTTCATAAATAGAAGAGAGATCAGTAGACTAGAATAAAGGGATCAGAGGAGGGAAAGGGGGATATGAAGGAATGCAATAGACCTAATTATTTGTTGTGTATGTATGAATATATCAAAAGGCATCCTATTGCTATATATAATTATGATGCACCAATACAAATTTAAAGGTTATTTTATTTTAAATGTTTATAGCATTGATGTAAATCTATGTTGAAATAGAAAATAAAGACATTTACCAATTAAAATAATTTTAGCCTGATATTTAAAAATAGACTTGATAGCTAAGATAAATAAAGTTTTCAACTTCACTGAGATGAGAAAAAGGGTTTATGGTCATCTCTGCCTCCTCTCCCCACAGATATCTGTATTTGTTGAAATGCTGCTCCATCTATAAAGGTGTATTTCTTAAGATTTAACTGTTCACCTAAATACAAAGGGTAATGTGCTAGTTTGTGGACTATGATAGAAGCATATTAGGCAGAAAAAAATAAAGAGTTGGAATCAACTAATTTCGTTCATTATGCATAGTTTACAGTGTTCTAATATGACCTTTTCATAGCCATGTGCTTGCATAGAAGTACATGACAGTTCTGCGATTTTAATCTATTACTAGAAACCAAACAGTTTAGTTGTATGAGCCCAGAATTTAAGAGTGGAATTGCATGTATGTGTGGAGTGATTTGTTTACATACACAAGCACCCATATGCATGTTTTTAGGGATTTGATCATTGAGTAGAGCACATTGTTACCAACTGAATAATTAAGTGATTCCTGATTTGGATGATAAAACTTTCCACACTGCTTCAGCTCTTATTTCTCAAGTAGAAATTTTTCACATGAAATATGTATGAAAGTGCCAAACTTTAATCTCAAGTCCTTTAAGTATTTAATACTCAAATCACCATTGTGACCCATGAAAAATAGAGATTGCTTATATTTACACAAAAACCCATTAAAGTAATTATGAATCTCATTCATTTCCATCTTACACTTTATGACTTTAAAGGGAGAAGTTATTAATTTTTCTTATTTTATGTCAGCCATGACCCTGTCATGAAATGGAATCCAACACATATGGTTCAGTAAAACACAATAACAAGACTCCTTTCAGAGACTACCTACAGTAGGCAATTGTGACATGTCCCCTCTTACCCAGCCTAAAGGATCAGGTGAAGAAAACAGAATTTTCTAAATCTATTTAGAAATGGAGCATAGAGGATAGGTAGGAATGTAAGCTGCCACTATGAAAAATAAAGAAGTGGGTAGGGTTCAAGGAAGAAAATGCCTCAGACCTTCTCTCTTCTAACCTTTTTATCTTAGCTGTGCCTTTCATGGGTCAAAAACAAAAGGAGACTAGTTTACACATGCACTGAGGAGATGTACTTTATAGGTGCTAACCTCACAGCCATGAGAAGAAAAGACACAACATGGATTGAGCCATGCCAGCAAGAAGAAAGTGCAGTGAAATATTTAAAGGTTTGACAGAAAAAAAGCACCACCAACCTGGAATTCTGTATCAGTGAAATTATCTTTCAAAAGTGAAGAAGAAATAAATACTTTATCAGACAAACAAATACTGAGGGGATTTGTCAGTAAGACCTGCCTTGCAAGAAATGTCAAAAGTATTTCAGAAAGAAAGAAATGATATAAGTCAGAAACTTGGATCTATATAAAGAAAGGAAGTACATTAAAGGAATAAATAAAAGTAAGATAAAATCATTTATTTTTCTATTCCTAGTTGATCTAAAAGATAACTATATGTTTAATATAATAACATTGACAACAAATATTGAATGATTAGAGCTTATGGATAAAAGAAATGAAGGATAGCAATGTTACAAGGTTGACAAAAGAAGAATTGGGAATACTATATTACAGGATATACACACCACCTATGAGAAAGAAAGAATTGTGAGGCCAGCCTTAGCAACTTTGTGGCACCCTGTTTCAAAATAAAAACTTAAAAGGACTGGGGTATAGATCAGAGGTAGAAAACTCTGGGTTCAATCCTCAGTACCAGAATAAAGAGAGAAAGATGTGAGAAAAAAATGTCACAATCCCGTACTTAATTCAATATCCGCTAACTAGTAATTTAAGTTCAACATCACTTAGTTGTAACCATAAGTAATTTCATTTCTCTTCTTAAATGCTGAAGGAAATTTGAAAAGAAATGGGGGTGTGCGTGTAAGTGAGAGCCTAATGCAGTTTATCTTTCCTAATGGATTTAAATCCTGCTCTTAACCTTGTCTCAAACCATAAATTTATTGTTTTTTACAAACTACCCTTTCAGGAACTATTATCAGACTTCCTTATTTTCAAACTGATAATTTATAGAGGTAGCCCTTCCACAAAGCCCCCTTTTTTCTTTTAAAAATATAGGTTTATTTGCATCACTGGTTTTATTCTGTTGTCCTGGAATACCTCAGAATAGTAAAGTACCTCAAAGTACCTAATTTACTGAAATGTAAAAAGATAAATAGCTTTCAAGGAAAAACTAACTAACAATTAAAAATGTATATGCACATACATTGAACCCAAATTTAACTAGACTGACTAGATTCACTAGACTTCTCAGCATTCCAAATATAGTTTAAAATTAAAGCTAATACTGAAGATTCACCATGAGATTTTTTTCAGTCCTCCAGAAATATTTAAGAAATTTCGAATGCTTTAATTTTTTGGACATCAGTTGAGTCTAACATTTTTTTTAAGTATTTTTAAAAATAGTGTTTAAACCAGGCATGGTGGCACACATCTGCAATCCCATTACTTGGGAGGCTGAGACAGAAGAATCACAGGTTCAAGGCCAATCTCAGCAATTTACTGAGGTCCTGTTAAAAAATAAATAAATAAATAAAAAGAGATGGGGATGTAGTTTAGAGGTAGAATTCTCCTGAGTTCAATCTTCAGTACCAAAAATGGAAAGAGAGAGTGAGATGGGAGGGAGAATGGAAGGAGGGAGGGAGAAAAGGAAGGAGGGGAGGAGGGATATAAATAACATTTAATGTAAGTTAACTTCTGTTTTTCAAGTAACCAGACCAGGATTCACAAAAAGTATTAATGGAACTTTGGAATGTAAACCCATATAAACTTTTTTTATCCTCCACTAAATTCAGTCTATTTCTGAAACCTCATTGAAAGTCAAATATAATACTTCCTGTGGTCTCCATTACAGGCTCCCACTTTCAGGCTTCAGTGAATAAGTATATTGCTTATGGGGCTCAGGAGAAATTTTGAACCAATTTATAAATGGTCATTATTTGTGCATTTGTATTTCTTCTTTTAACTTTCTGTAGTAAGATATTAAAAATGGAATGCCATTCAATTAAATATTCTTTTTTTCTCTCTCTTTCTCTCTCAACATATTAGAGAAACAGTATACATGGGTTTATCTTCTACATAAATCCTTTCACACCTCCTCTCCATCCCAGATGCAGATTTATCAAGGAAAAGGAATAAGTTTAAGCTTTAGACTCCTACATTTCATACAACTCTTCAAAAATACTTGTAAAGCTTTCACATGATCATATGCTTGATGAATATGCAAAAGTAAAAAAGTCCTCAAATTTTAGGAACCACAATCTTTATCTTCTACCTTTAGCATTTGTTTCATAGTGAGTCACAGCAAGGTGGCATATAGAGCATGTTTTCCTTATATTCTAAATATATTGTTTAAAAGCTACACAAAATTCTTATATGACAATTAAAAATCTTCCTGAACTAGAGAAGAATCTTAACTCAACTGTGGTATATAACCTAGTCACGGTAGCCTTTTAACACAAAGGAGCAAATGCAAAGACAATTTAAATATGACATCCATGCCACCCAGGACACTGACATTAGTACAGTCAATATACAGTATATTTTCATCATCACATGGATCCCTCAGGTTGCCCTTCTATGGTCAGGTCCACTTCTTTCCTACCTTTGCCTATACTCCTTCATTCTGGGCAACCAATGATCTGGTTTTATTTGTGTAATTTTGTCATTTCAGAAATGTTATATAAATGGAATTCTTTATTATGTAAAAATTTAAGATTGGCCTTAATAATTTAGCATAATTTCTGGAGAATTTTTCAGGTTGCTATATACATCAATAGTGTGTTCCTTTCTGTTGCTGTATAGTGTGCCATAATATAAATACACCACACTTTAACTATTCACCTATTGAAAGATATCTGGATTTTCCTATTTTATACCTGTTACAAATACACCTCTGGTGAACACTCATGTACAAGTTTTTATGTGACTAGGTTTTCATTTTCCTGAAATTAATGCCCCAGAATAAAATTTTGGATTTGTATACGTTAGTAACATTTTTTGCAGAGTTGTCAAACTATTTTCCAAAAGTAGCTGTGCAATTTGACATTCCTACCAATAATGTATAAGTGATCCAATTAGTTTCTCTTTATTATTGCCAACACATGATAGTTATTTTTAACTTAGCATCTGATATGTATACAAGTTCTATCTCGTTGTAGTTTAATTTGCATTTCCCTAATGGCAAGTAGTGTGAATATGTTTTCATGAATTTATTTGGCATCTCTATAGTCATTGGTTAAATGTCTCTTATTTTCTTTCTAATACAATTTTTTTTTGCATTTTCATTTTGTTTTACTTTTGAGTTACATACGTACATTATATATTCTAGATACCAGTCCTGTATCAGATGCTGGTATTTTCCCCAATGTACAGCTTGTCTTTTCAACCCCTTAGCAAGGTCTTCTCCAGATCAAATATTAAAATTTTGTTGAAGTCCAGTTTATCAATTTTTCCTTTTAAATAACATGCTTTTTTGTGGTACTCGGAATTGGACCCAGGGGCTTTCTATCTCCAAGCTACATCTCCAACTCATTTTTAAATTTTTGCTTTAAGAAAGGGTCTCTCTGAGTTGTTAAGAGTCTCCCTACATTGCTGAAGCTGTCCTTGAACCTGTGATCCTCTTGTCTCAGCC
Source organism: Graphiurus murinus (assembly GCA_004027655.1). Taxonomy (NCBI): domain Eukaryota; kingdom Metazoa; phylum Chordata; class Mammalia; order Rodentia; family Gliridae; genus Graphiurus; species Graphiurus murinus. The sequence continues at coordinate 73,249 of PVLC010002773.1, forward strand.
TCCTAAGTACTGGGATTATAGGCATGTGCCACCATCCCTAGCTTAAAACCATGCTTTCAATATCATTTTAAGAACTCTGCCTAGTGCTGTGTCATGAAGATTTTATACTACTTTCTAAAATATTTATATTTTTCTGTTCATCCATCATTTGTCAATTTAGTATAAAATATGAGATGTATATCAAGGGTATTTTCCTTTTCTTTCTTTTTACTTTGATTGATTGATTGCCTACTTCTTCTATAAACGTGTTGAAAAGGTATTTTTGCTCTACTGATTTGTTTTTGCACCTTTGTCTTTATTGATGAGGCATATTTGAGTGCATTTATATATGGCTTTTCTGTTTTGTTCAGTTGATCTGTATATCTATCTTACCACTAGTAGTATACTATTTTGATGAATATAGCTACACAGTAAACCTTGAGTGTTCTTTATAAACATTGTTTAGCTATTATAGTTCTATTGAATTTCCATGTAAATTTTAAGTGATCTTGTCTATATCAACAAAATGTTGCTAGGATATAGATAAGAATTGTGTTAAACTGCATATCAATTCAGGAGACTCTGTTGAGTCTTCCAATACAGAATACAGTGTGTCTCCTCAGTTAATTAGATGATCTTTAATTTATGTCCTATAGAATTTTATTATTTTCACCATGTAATTATAGTACATGTTTTGCTATATTTCTATTTAGTTCATTTTTAGTGAGATAGTAAAGAACAATATATTTTTTTTCAATTTTAGTGTCTATATTTTATTGATAGTAAAAATATACATAAGTGATTTAAACATATTTTTAGAGTAGTTTTAGGTTCATAACAAAATTGGTAAGGTACAAAGATTTTCCATATAACCCATTCTCCCACATAAACATAGTCTCCTCCCATTATCAACATCACACACCAAGTGGTACATTTAAAATTGGTAGGCTTACATTACTACAACTTTATAGTTTAAATTAGGGTTTATTCTTGTCATTTTACCTTCTGTGGGTTTGAACAAATTTTTAACAACATATATCTACCACTATAGTATTATAGTTTCACAGACCTAAAGTTCCTCTATGCTCTTCCTATTCATCTCTTCCTTCCCTCTAATCCATGGTCATAACTAATCTTTTTACTAGCTCCCTAGTTTTATCTCTTCTGTGTTATCATATACTAGGTAGGAATCCTATAGTACGTAGCATTATTAGATTGGCTTAATTCACTTGATAGTTTGTATTTATCTTTCCTTTTTTTTCTTATAAACCTTGTAGCTTATCTAATTTTAGCATCAGGATGGGCATGGTAGCCCACTCTTATAATCCCAGTACTTGGAAGGTTGAGATAAGATCACAGGTTTGTGGCCAGCCTCTGCTACTTAGTGAGATCCTCCACAACTTAGTGAGACCCTGTTTCAAAATAAAGATTAAAAATATGGCTGAGGGTGTAGCTTAGAGATAGAATGCCTTAATTACCTTAATGCCACAGTTTATCCATTTACCTATTAAAGAACACCATTGTTATTTATAAGTTTTGACAATAATAAATACAGCTATTTTAACATTCATGTGTAGGTTTCTTGGGGGGTGGGAGCATAAGTTTTCAATTCATTGGTTAAATACTAAGGATTTTAATTACTTGATCATATGGTCATATGGTATCTTTAGTCTTACAAGAAACCAACACACTATCTTCTAAAATGACTGGCTGTACAATATTTATTATTTTTTATTTTATTTTCATAGTTAAATTGGTTCATTATAATTACACATCATAGTGAGGTTCAAAGAGATACATACACACCTCTCTTGATGTGGTTCCCTTCACATCTCACCAAACTCCCCCCACCTCCGCCTCCTTCCACCTCCATACATGTTAGCCAGATTGGTAGTGATACCTTCATACATGGACATATTATTTGGTATGTTTTCTTCCTCAATCCTCCTTTCCCCTTCCTCTCTACTTCCTCCACTCTTCTTTTATTAATTAGTATGTCTTCCATTTGTCTTTTGTTTCTTATTTTCTTTCTAACTTCTACAAGTGAGAGAAAATATATGACACTTGGCTTTCTGACACTGGCTGATCTCACTTAGCATAATATTCTCTAGTTCCATCCACTTTCTTGCAAATGACATAATTTTGTTTTCTTTATGGCTGAGCAAAAGTCCATTGTGTTACGAACTTTTGAAATAACCTTAGATATAAAGGTAAGAAGTACATGAGATAACTTCAGAGGAGTTTAGAAATGAAGGGAGAGTCTAGACTGCAAAAGGTCTTACTCATTTCTGATCATATTTTCCACTAAGTATCAGTACAGTTTAGGTGAGAACCTGGGCTTCTACCCCCAGCTATTAGTAACTAAATAACACCCCTGCCTCTACCATCTTCTACTAGAAGAGTTTCAGAGAATGCTGGTTACAATATATTAAATAATATCCATAATATAATAACATAATATTCTAAGTGCCAAATAGGAAAATTTCAACTTGAATGAAAAAACTAATCAGAAGCCACTTGTACCAACATGACACAGAAGATAATATTATCTGGCAAAGATTTAAAGTAACCATCATAAAAATGAATAGTTCAATGAGTAACTACTAACTTCTCTACAAAAATAAAATAAAAAACTCAAAAAGAGAATATATAGAGAATAAGATATTTTAGAAATCAAAAATTAAAATAAAATTTAATAGATGGGCTCAACAGAAGAATGAAGGGGACAGAGGAGGAAATCTGTGCACAGGAAAATAATATAAAAATAGAAATTATCCAATATGTACAAAAAAGATTAAAAAAACAGATCATCATTGACCTGTGAGTTTATAATAAAATATCTATGATCCATAACATCAGAGTCCTTAAAGGAGGGAAAAATATATAATGTTGCTGAAGAAGTACAAAAACAAAGAAATAATAACTGAAAAAACAAAAAAAAAACAAGTTTGGTAAAATATAAAATCCTACAGAATCGAGAAACTGCATGAATAGAATAAACCCAAAGAAGTCCATTCTAATAGTCAAATATGAGAAGATAAATAATCTTAAAAGTAGTGAAGATGCCGGGCGTGGTGGTACACGCTTGTAATCCCAGCATTTTGGAGGCTGAGACCAGAGGATCCGGGTACTCTGCCAGCCTCAGCTACCTAGTGAGGCACTCTGCAACGTACTGAGACCCTGTTTCAAAATAAAGAATAAAAAAAAATTGGGCTGACGGTATAGCTTGGAGGTAGAACGCCCCCGAGTTCAATCCCCAGTACCACAAAAAAGAAAAAATAAATAAATAAAAATAAAAAAAATTAGTGAAGAGAAAGGACACTTTATAAGCAAAAAGCTTAAATAACAAGAATCTTTTATGTGAAACCATGGAAGCCAGAAGGAAGTGCCATGACATTTTTCATGTGATAAAAGAAAAGAACTGTCAACTTCTAGAATACAGAAGAGAAGGAAAAATTTCCAAATATACTTTAGGAGACAAGAAATACTGATACCAAAATCAAACAAGCACAGGACAAAAACTAACAAATTGCTGACAAATTTTTCTCATGGGCATAGAGTCAGAAATCCTTAACAAAATTTGACATATTATATTAATAAGCAAAATAAGAATAATCACTTGATCATATCAACTGATACAAGAAAAAATGTTTGACAAAATTTGACACTCATTCATAGGAAAACAAATCTCTAGGAAAACCATGAATCAAGGAGGATTTCCTCAACTTGATAAAGAACATCTATAAAAATTCTATGGTTCAAATCATAATAATGGTTAAAGATTTTAAAGCTTTTCTTTGAATATTAGGAACAAGGAAAAGACATCTCATTTCAGTTCTGCTTTTCTTCTTTTATTTAATTTTTAATTTTTTTATTTTTTATAATTACTCGTACATTGTCAGCAGGCATCTTTGTTAGGTACAAATTGTACAAATTTAAAACGACATATGTGCCTACATTTCTCATTTGTCCCCTTCCCCCAATTCCCACCCCGCTCCCTCACCCCCCCTCTCTGTCAGGTTCAATTTAGTGAGTAACCTTGATGTACATTAGGGTGTCCCCGCCCCCCCACCCCCGTCAATCCCTTTCGGTTAAATCAACTTCTTTGTTTATCAAGGGTCTCTCCTTTTCCGTCTGAAGACTCTCTTATGTCCCATCTTCTCCCTAGCATCCGCATATTAGGGAGAACATATGCTTCCTTACTCTTTGTGACTGGCTAATGTCACTTAACATAATGTTTTCCAGTTGCATCCATTTCCCTGCAAATAACAGGATTTTGTTCTTCTTTATGGCTGAGTAAAATTCCATTGTGTACATATCCCATAGTTTTGTAATCCATTCGTCTGTTGATGGACATCTTGGCTGCTTCCATAGTTTGGCTATTGTGAATTGTGCAGCTATAAACATAGATACACATGCGTTGGTCTGATAGTTTGGTACCAAGGGTACTCCTCACAGACATAGAAAAATCAGTCCTTAAATTCATCTGGAAAAACAAAAAGCCCAGGATAGCCAAAGTAGTTCTTAGCAACAAGAACCATGCAGGAGGAATCACAGTACCTGACTTCAAACTCTACTACAAAGCCACAGTAATAAAAACAGCATGGTATTGGCACAAAAACAGACGCATAGACCAACGGAGCAGAATAGAAGATTCAGAAACAGACCCATGTGCTTACAGTCAACTGATTTTTGACAAAGGAGCCAAAAACATACACTGGAAAAAAGATAGCCTCTTTAACAAATGGTGTTGGCAAAACTGGTTAACCATATGCAGGGAACTGGAAATAAACCCCACTTTCTCACCCAGTACAAGAGTCAATTCCAGGTGGATCAGAGACCTGGAAGTCAGGTCAGAGACCTTGCAGCTACTTGAAGAGGGCATAGGACCAACACTTGAACACATAGGCACAGGTAAAAACTTTCTCAACAAGACCTCGAAAGCACAAGCAACTCAAAGGAAGATCAATACATGGGATTGCATTAAACTGAGGAGCTTCTGTGCAGCAAAGGAAACTGTCAAAAACCTCAACAGAGAGCCTACAGAGTGGGAGAAGATTTTTGCCAGCTACTCTTCAGATAGAGGTCTAATATCTAGGATATACAAAGAACTCAAGAAAATCACAACCAAGAAAACAAATAACCCAATTAAAAAATGGGCAAAGGATCTACATAGACACTTCACAGAAGAAGAAATACAAATGGCCAATAAATGTATGAGGAAATGTTCCACATCACTAGCAATCAGAGAGATGCAAATCAAAACTACCTTGAGATTTCACCTAACCCCAATCAGAAATGGCAATCATCAAAAACACGAGCAACAACAACTGCTGGCGAGGATGTGGAGAAGTGGGAACTCTAATACATTGTTGGTGAGACTGCAAACTAGTGCAACCACTTTGGAAATCAGTATGGAGGATCCTCAGACAAATGGGAATGAACCTACCATATGATCCAGCAATACCACTTCTGGGTATCTACCCAAAAGATCAGTTCTGCTTTTCTATTGGTGTATTGTAATCATACATCTTGATGAAGTTCAAGGTGATAGAAGCATACAAGCACACAATACTTATTGAGCCCTCCCCCAGGTCCTGCCCTATTCCCTCCCTCTCGTCTCCTTCCCATGCACAGCACAGTGATTGACTTTGATAAATTTGTGTGTGTACATCATGTTCATTGAGGTGTTTCCCTCTTCCCCCTTTCCGTCTCCCTCAGTTAGATTTTTTTTTCATAGTCCTGGAAGTTCTAGCCACTGCAAAAGTACTAGAAAAGGAAATAAAAACATACAGGTCAGAAAATAGGAGATAAACCATCTCTATTTCTATTTTCAGATTCTATGATGGTCTATGTAAGAAAATCTGAGGTACCCTACAAAATTACTCAAAAACAGTGAATTCAACAAGGCCTCAGAATAGAAGATCAACCTACAAAACTCAATAGGTAGTCAATGGGCATAAGATTTTATTTATGCATGATGAATAAGTGATAGACATCTACTGTACAATAGTTTATAGATAATACTCTACATGTAAAAACATGAAAAGAGGGTAGGTCTGATGTTAACTTTTCTTACCAAAATAAAATATTTTAAAAGCTAATTGTGGGAGCTAGGAATATAGCTCACTGGTAGAGCATTTTCCTAGAATACATAAAGACCTGGGTTCAATCACCACCATTTCAAAAACAAGTGATTAATTTTTTAAAAAATTATAACCAGGTGTAGTGGCACATACCTTTAATACCAGTACTTCAGAGACTGAAACAGGAGGAATGCAGGCTCGATACCAGTCTCAGCAATTCAGCCAGATACTGTTTCAACATAAAAAATAAAAAGGGCTAGGGTGTAGCCAAGGGGGAGACTGCTCTTGAGTTTAATCCCCATTACCTCCTAAAATATTTTTATTTATACACGATGAACTACTTGAAACAAAAATGTTAAATGTAATATATTATACTTGCTCTAAGATAAAAACAAAATACTTGCAGATCTATCAGAATAGCTATTGAATATATATGCTACAAAATAAAAATCCTAAAGATATGAGTAAATAAAGATACATACTGTATTAATGAGAATGTAGATACAGTGACTAGGTTGATTCTCCCCAAATTAATCTAATTTCTATCAAAACATCACCAAATTTTTTTGTTTATATAGGAAAACACCAAATTGTCTAAATTTTATTTATCTGATTTTTTTTCTGGCTTCAGTGCCTACAAACTAGGCCCTAAACTTTTATATTTTCTCACTGTATTTATCTAAAGAGAGATTATTTAAGATTATTTAATTGTGCGTGATAGTAAGACTCAACGCAGTATCTATATATGCATATAACCTTGTTCGGTCTGTTTTTTTCCCCATAGTTCCCCTTTCCCTTCCCACCTCACTCCCCCAGTACTCTTCCACTACTTCACTGGCCTCTGAAGAGAGATTTATTTAAAAACATCTAAGGAATATATGTCTTTATAGAACATGTAATATTTCTACCAATATGAGTAACGGTAGAAAAGGAAGTAAAAATGGCTCAGAATCATTTTCCCAAATCAATAAATTTGTGAACTTTATTTAAACATCTTAGTTATCAAACCAGTTTATTCACAGTTTATTTATCCTATTGAGCTATAATAATTATAATTATTAAATTTATATTAAATAATATGTTGAAAAATGACCCTACCCTTTCAAATTAGCATAAAATGATGCCTTTGGAGTTTTCAGTTATTTAAGAATTCACTCCTTGTTCACTTTTAAGTTTATCATCCTTAGGTTTTTCTAATTAATATGTCATTCATTTTATGGTACAAGGATTAGTGTTTAATATTGGGATACAAACAAGGACCAGTCTTCATTTCACAGCATGTATCATAAAACTATAGACTAAAATGATTAGTTTTTAAAACATGTTTATATATGACTTTGGCATAGTAAAAATATGTTTTGTTCTTGAGAAAGTATATGTATGATTGTTTCATATGTAAACAATTATAATTTAAAATTATTTTAACATATACATATGTATGGTATATGTTAGATTATGGATTTTTATATGCTTTTTCAGATATGTGTTATTAGAACCTCTCCTGTAGTCTTTATCTTTGGGCAATCACATGCCTAACAGAGAGTGCAGACTAAAACCTCTTATCCAAAAATTTGAAATGCTCCAAAATCCAAAGCTTTTTGATTACCAACATAGCATGACAACTGGGAAATTCTACACTTGACTTCATGTGATATGTCATGATCAAATCTCAAATGCATTAAAAATATTGTATAAAAGTACCCTCAAAGTATGTGTTTGAGGTATATTTGAAACAGAAATAAGTTTTGTCTTTAGACTTGGATATCATCTCCAGCTATATATGTGTGTAAATATGTGTGTATACCTATACATATGCATAAGAATATTCCAAAATCTGAATAATTCTGAAATCTGGTCCAAATTGTTACAGATATAGAATATCCCCTAAAAGAGCTCATGTACTGATGTTCAGAGGGTTGTAATATTATCTCTGGATAAATCTATCCTAGTGGGTTTATTGAGGGTTAACTTAGGTATATGGGGTGTGGCTGGAGGAGTAGGTCCCTGGAAGTGACTGTATTTGTGCTTTCAAATCCTCTTGCTTACTCTCTTATTACTGGCCTCCATAATGTGATAGCAGAGGTTTGTTCTCTACTTCCTTCTGCTTCCTACCACCATGACCTGAATTCTGCAGATCTGTCCTGACATGGACTGTACCTCTGAAATCTCCAGAACTGTTAGCAAATAAATCTTTTCTCTAAGCATTGTGGTCAGTTGTTCTGGATTATAGCAGTAAGTGTTCTGACTGAAACACTAATCATTTCAGATAAGGAGTACTCAACCTTTAATATATTTTAGGTCTATAAGAGATATGAAAATACCATCTATTCAAAATACAAAATATTATTAAAAACACATTATAAAATAAAAATAAATGACTTAAATATTAAATATATGTACTGTGCTGATGGACCAGAAGGCTTGGTGTTGTTGAAATGTCAATTCTCCAGAAATTTTTCTTTAGCTTAATGGAATTCCTAACAAAATATATTTTATAGTTGAGCTGTAGATTCATTTGTAGGTAAAATTATATTATTATATACTATAAGACAAAAGACAGAATTTATGAAACAATTTTGAAAAATAATAACAATGGTAAAAACAGTATCTCTACCCAATGTGCTTATGACAATGAAATTTAAAAAAAACTAAGCCACCTGCCTATAATCCCAGTATTTGGGAGGTTGAGACAGGAGAATTGCAGGCTCAAGGCCAACCTCAGTAATTAAGTGAGGCTCTCACTACTTAGCAGGATCCTTTTCCAAAATAAATAAAATATAATGAGGCTATAGGTGTAACTCAGAGATAGGATCCCCCTGGGTTCAATCCCCACTACTACAAAAAAATTTAAAAATAATACATTCACATGGCAAAAAAGCACATGCCAATGACTGTTAGGGAAATTGAAATTAAGACTGCTATGATATAGCCCTACCTGCTTAAGAATAAAAAAATATTTAATTGAGAATACTAAATGTTGGTGAGAATTTGGAGAAACTATATCACCCATACATTACTGTTGGGTATGTGAAATGGTAAAGTCCCAGTGGGAAATGTTTTAGCAATGCCTTTAAGAAATTACATTTGCCCTAAGGCCCAATCATTATACTCTTCTGGTAGTACTGGGATTGAACCCAGAGATACTTTACCACTGATCTATATCCCCAACCCTCCTCCTTTTTGGGACAGGGTCTCACTAAATTGCCCAGATGTCCTCGAACCTGTCATCCTCCTCCCTCAACCTCCTTATATGCTGGGATTAATGGTGTGAGCCACTGTCCCTAGCACCAGTTATTACACTCTTGGGCATTCATCCAGAGACATCAAGAGACACCATATGTGACTGTTTTACAACTATTTTTTACTAATCAAACCCTGAAAATAGGTACAATATCCATGAGTATATGAATAGTTATATAAGCCACAGAACATCCACACTATGACATGCTACTCAGCTATAAAAGAAACAAGCTACTGATAACAACCTGAGTGGGACTTGAGGATTCATTGCTGAGTGGGAAAAAGCCCATCTAAAAGGTCACAAACTGAATGATTCCATTTATCTAATTTCTCAAAGTGACCAAGTTAAAGTAATGGAGAAGTTAGTGGATGCCAGAATTTAGGGATGATTTGGGAGGGTGGTTGCTGAGACTGTTGAGGGTTAGCATGAGGAAGTCTTTTTTTTTTTTTCTCTTTATTGTGGTACTGGGAATGGAACCCAGGGGCATTCTACCTCCGAGCTATACTCCCAGCCCTATTTCTTCTTTTTTTTTTTATTTTGAAACAGGGTCTCAGTAAGTTTCAGAGGGCCTCACTAGGTAGCTGAGGCTGGCCGAGAACCCGGATCCTCCAGTCTCAGCCTCCCAAATGCTGGGATTACGAGAGTGATGAGGAAGTCTTTGTAATGATGAAACAGTTCTGTATCTTGATTGAGGTTTGATTACACAAATCTATACTTTTGATAAAAATGACATAAAACTATTCACATATATTACATCATTGTCAGTTTCCTGATTTGAGGTTATATTACAGTTATATATAATTACATTTCTCTCCTTTGAGGGAATCTGGTTGAAAATTATATGGGATATCTCTATACTACCTTTGCAACTTCCTGGGAATCTATAATTATTTGAAAATAAAAGGTTAAATAAATTTTTAAAAAATCCTGCTTTGCCATTTATTAACATAGGGAACCTGGCCAGTTACTTTTATATTGGGGCTCCTAAGGGCTACCAGATGTAGTTATTATGAGAAGTAAATGAGAGATATAAGTAATTAATGGCCATGGGAAAATAGTCACATGGACTCAATTATATCTTTCACCTTTTCCAATATATTTTTCTTTTTGTGTGTGTGTGTGTGTGTGTGTGTGTGTGTGTGTGTTACTAATGATTGAATCCAGGGGCATTCTACCTCTCAGCTATACCCCTAGTCCTAATTTTTTACTCTCTCTTTTGAAACAGAGTCTCACTAAGTTGTGCAGGGCCTCAGTAAGTAGCTGAGGCTGGCTGTCAACCTGGATCCTCAGGTCTCAGCCTCCCAAGTACTGGGAGTGTGTGCCATCATACACAACTTCTTCCAATTATTTTAAGCATGCCTTCCCACCTAGATTATAAAACCTTAGGGGAAGTATGTGTATTCTCTACAATGTAGAAATTGTTATGGCTACTAAATAAGTTCTGATTATTGACTAATGCTGAAAGATAATTAAAATGTATATGGAGACATTCACATCTTCCAATCTATCAGTGTTTGATATTTTAGATATTACCCAGAACATTTTATTGGTATAAATGAAACTACAGTTGTTTCCAGAAACATGCACTTCAGGTTTTTGTAGAGCTGCCCAGGCATTTCAACCATCTGTGGAAGTGTTAGATTCTATTGTCAGACTTTCTGATTTTCTAGGACTCACATGTACCTGCATTTAGAAGAAGTTCCTACATGATGCTAGTGCTGCTGGCTGGTAGATATATAAAATGTGGATTTATGTATGTAGAAAAAAAATTTACAGGAGACATAAAGAAACTTACAGTGCAGGAATATATTGGTGATAACATGCAGAGTTGGACCTAAAATATGTTTTTACATTTTGTTTTATTAAACTTTTGCATATAAGGAGACAAAATGAGATGAACTATGGAAAAGAATGTTTTAATCTATTTTCAATAATAATTTAAATACAGTTATCTAAAATTAAAATTAGGCTCCGTGTCTTATTTCATATAGGATTTATAGGGGAAATGGTAATAAATATATAATTAGCTATTAAGGTAAATATCATACTATGAGTCACTATGTCACTTTTTTCTGTTACCTATTTTTTTATTTTTGTGCCAAGGAAGTGATGATTGAGATGAAAATGTATCTGTCACTTTAAGAAATATTACTCAAATAATTTCAAGCAAATATTATAATGATTGGAAAATGAATATCTTTCTTAAAAGTGTCATTGATGTTTTCTATAAATACTGAGTTCACCTTGTTGTGTAAAACCTAATAAGGAAGAAAATGAAGAAAGCATATTTATTGGCAAAGAAATATTTACAAACCTACTGAATGACATATTGTAACTGTGTTCACTTGATGCAGAAAAAAAATATTTTTTGAGAACCATTAGAAAGTCATTAACTTGATGTCTAAGAAATGGTTTTAATATTTGGCACTAAAGAAATTGAAAAATCATTTGTTAATACAGGAGTTTTATCCTAACCCACAACTGAAATTTAGCATTTTAGGAGTATTTCTTCATTCCATTATAAGAGTGCTCTTTATTTTAGAAGAAAACTTATCCCATGAGACCTACTCACATTCTGCCTTCAGAACTCAGCTGCTACATTCTTCTGCTGTTCCTCTTATTCACACTGTTGGCATCATCAATACATGACTTGTGATTGGATCCCAAGGGTAAAAATTAACTGTGCTAGGCAGCAGATACATAATAAATGCAGAGATTATTTTGGGCATTTCTTTTTGTTCTGTAGACTGACAATTTGTGTGTTCTTGACATGGGGGAAAGACAAAGCATTTAAAAGTTAACTCTGGATCAAGATTTTCTGCTCTGGTATTTTGGAAATTTATATAAAAGTCACATAAAATTATGTTACAGTTTTGTACTGAAGAGGCTTTGTGTTTAGAGGAACTTGAGAGCAAGTGCTATGTCCACTGTGCTATTCTGGTTTGGATGTTAATCAGAACACAGTTGAGCATTATTTGAATTTGCAGGACTTGCCATGCTGGAAGCACAACCTTATATGTAGTGTCCATGGGCAGTCCTATTATGGGAAACCAACTTGAGAGAAAAGGCGGGTCACTTGCTTGTGCGCAGGTCCTGGAATTTAAAATATCCAGAGGCCTGGACAGAATTTTGGCATCAGTTACTATGTTGACTCACTCAGTGTTGGGATCACTCACTTTCCCCCTACAGGACTCAGATCTTGAAGGCAATAGCCTTCAGAGAAAAACAAATAGGAAAAACTGAAGTGTTACTTTTTTTCAAGGCTCCTGAAGTTTGTTGGTTTCTCATCGTTCCTAAGCCTACTAAAGCAATAAAGTTGGGAGAAATTTTTACCAAGATTTTTATCACTGCCTTGATACAGACTCTTTTTTTCCAAATGCTTTGGTGGGAAGAAGTAGAGGACTGTTGTAAGTACAAACTAACTAGAAATATCTTTAACTGTGGCATAACTTTCAGTTTGTGACAAGTTCACTGATTGGACAGATTGCAGTAGTTTGTGAATAAAGATAAATGTTATCTTCCATATACTTTGTAATAGATATATATATATATATGTATACATTCACATATATGTGTTTCTCTCTGGGAAAATGTCAATAGAAATGAGGTAGAGTTGAATTACTTTCTTTGCAATAGAGTAAGCACAACTTTCTTATTTAAGAAAGCATTAAAGTAATAGAATATGCATAGCTAGCTTTGAGTATATGTAACATACTATTTGATTGCTATAAAATAGCTTATATATCTTAATTATTTTTGATTGCTACTTTTATATTTATTAATGGTTACCTGTAGGGTAATGGCTTAATGTATATTATCAGTGAACTCATTGCTATGTAGGAATGACATGGAGGCCTAAAGGTTAGAAAAAATATATCTGGCATGTAATGGGGAAAATAAAGGAAACAAGTTGTGATGTATAAATGTCAAGTACAAAGTACATTGGTAAAAATTTAATTTCTAAGTTCCTTTCTCATATTCAATATTTTCAATGATCTTTACCATCACATGTCATAAGAATTCTTTAAATAATGTCATGATCTGTGTTGGCAAATTAAGTCTTTTATTTGAAAAACAACATAAAAACTTGAGAGACTTCTAATCATATTTTGCACCATGTTTTTTCATGTCTGTCATTACCTAACATTTCAGTAAAGTTTTTTTAAACTTTTATATAGAAATGAAACAAATTTATTTTTAAGAAAGCCATAATATCTGTTAAAGAATTTAAAAGTTGACTCTAACACAAAAGGAAAAATAGTATATAAAAATAATATATGACAAAGACAATATGTCTGAAAGAGATTGGTGAAGGAGAATATATTTTTCCCCTATTTTTGACTTGTGGATTATAATCATTCTGAAATAGACATGAGGACAGTGCCTGCAATTAAGAATGAAAAAATAAATCTCTCTAAATAAGTAGTGCTTCACAGCTTTTAGAAAAGGAATCCAAACAAATTTTGTTGATTCGTAATAGCTGATACTAGATTTCATATTATAACATTTATTTATATCACTTCTTTCATAAATATCTTTGATGAGCATCAGTATTATTTTCTAACTGAAAAATTCTTCCAATACTAATCTTAAAAACGCACAACATATATGCATTCTTTGTAGTATACACACATGTATGCATTTTCATTTGATATTTGTTTCATAGCATTAACTTATGAATTCTATTAAAATCAATTACTAGTGATGACTAATTCTACAAAAATCAAAATCACATATCAGTGTATAGAGCAATTTTGGAAGAATATCAAATATGCAATTCTGGAATGAAGCAAGGCAAACTTACACTTTGCTTTGTCATAAAAATTCAAGTAAGATTTTAAGTTCTTAGAATTTGAAGAAAGTTGACCTTTTTGGAACATGCCCCATAGGATTTTATTATAGTGTGTTTAAAAAACATCAAGTAATGCTTATGAAACATGACAATAGGTTTAAAAGAACATGAAGATATTCTCAGGGCATATTGTACATTAACTTTATTGTTTAACAAAATACTACTAGTTAAATATTTTGACATTTGAATATAGTTTTTTAAATTGTGTTAGTTTGAAAAACAGCGTATTTGGCTGATTTTTAATTGTTAGTATTATATAGTAAAGATTACTATATTGACACATATTATTTTCTTTTAGAATGAATCAAAATGTACATTGCCAAGAATTATTCAAATAATTTATTGCAAAGAGATAATTCATTTGGATTTTTTTTATTTACGTAAACCATCTTCATACTTAACAGAACCATCTTTAAAATTTAATTTGCAGTCTTTTAAAGTCTTTTAACTATGAAAAAAGACTTCAGTTCTAAATTTATGATGTGCTGTTCAATTTAATAAGAAACTTTTGGTGTCATTTGGCATATGATAGAAAATACATTAGAGTACATAATGTAAATGTTATTCTTTTAGAAAGGACTCCAAAGTGGTGCAAATTTAAGTTATTTAAGAAAAAGATATTGGTTGACATTACTCCAGGCAGACAGTACTGAAATACAAATTTATAATTTGGGTAAAGATATTAGTACAGCTTCCTCTCTAGTCTTACAATAGTCATTTAAATCCTTGCAGCCCACGTCATTTGCTACATGTGAAACATTGTCAACACTTAACCCCTTGTGTGACTTAATACAAGATATTAAAATATTATCTTTGAAAAATCAGGTTTTTAAAAAACCCTGCTTTGTCTTTCATTCTGACTTTATCTCAAGAGTAAAACACAGTGATTTCCCAAACTCTTCTTCCTCTTTCAACTTCAACTATAATATTTCTCTAACTTATTAAGCATTGTTTTTCATCAAGATATTCTTTATTTCATTGCAAATACAAGAAACAGAATATTTTGGTATGGAAATATATGTTCATTCAGCCATATTTAAACTATGAAATACTAAGTTTCCTAAGAGACACTAACTGAAAATTAATTGGAAGTTAATCTTTCCTTGATGATATTTTCTTGTTTTTACTTTATATTTTAAATACATATTATTTTGTAAGGAATTTACAAGACTAATGAATGTTCTCTTACCAACAAAATATAACAAACCATGGAAACTTTATGGGGCTTGAGATTATACAATTGGTGAAGCTCTTTAAAGAAAAATAAAGACAAAAATATGAATATAGAATTAGGGCCTTGGGGGGTTATGCAAGTGAAACTTTAATAATTTTGTGTAATATCACCTCTGTTTGGAGAGATTCAATGGGATTAAATCTTTTCCTGCTACATTTCAAAATAAAATTGATGCTAGTTATATTTCTTTAAAGCATAGATATTTCTCAAAGACAGCCTTTTATTTAATGCAGATTAGAGAGTTAAAAGAATTTCTAAGGGTAGGAATTTGACATTTCTGCCTTTCATTCTGAAAAGATACATTGATTAAAGTGATGACAAACTCAGTTAATGGAGGCGGTGCAGTTATTTCAGATATACAGGGTATGTAATTTGAAGGCGAGCCAAATCACAATGACAGAGAATAATGATGACCTTGGTTTATTTTTATACAGTACACTTAGGTTTTGATTGGATTCAGAGAGAGGCAATGGTTTTCTATCTCATAAAGTCCTGCTAAAGTCCTAGGAGGTTTGTGTTATTATCCAGGCAGTAGGCTCATATTGAAAAGTTTTGTTGGGAAGGTCATGGGATGGAGTATGGGAAGTAAGACTTTTTTAATTAAATACAACCAAGTTCCATAGCAGAGTTCCATGAAAATATTCCTCCTTTGGAAGCATGCCATATGCAGCATACTGATCTTCAAAAACAAACAAACAAATAAAATCTGTGATCTTCATTTTTTCCCCACCTAAAACATCTGAAGTTAAAACTTCCATGGAGTTTCACACTGTAAAATACTTAAATATCTGTGGAGTTCCAAAGTGTCTTTTTAATACAAATATGAAAATTAAAATGCCAATGACATAGTATAGTTTATTTTTCTGCCAACTTTGGAAGTTTTTTTCTATCACACAGAGAGTTTCTAAAGTCTGTAAAATTTCAAGCTCCCTGTAATTAATTTTAAAAGTCAGTATGTCTTCCAGAGATTCTGAAAGAATAACTGCTATTTGTAAATCACTCATATGAAAAGTATACTTTCAAGTTTAACAGGTAAAATTATTTGGCTTATTTTTTCCTGAAATTTTTGGTATAAATGTTTATTTCCCCATGTATTATAGCATATTATAATATTAAATGTGCCTTCATAAACAAGATGGCTCCTCCAGAGATTCTGAACCACTTTAATACCCAGGGGATAGTCTTTCTGTTTTCTTATTCACTACCACTAACCAGAATATGGCAAAAGAAAAACAAATAAATGAACTAAATCACTATAACAGAAATATTGCATCCACTATAATAAGGGAATATGAAATTTCTCAAGCATAAATTCTAATTGGCAGCAGACAGATGAAAATTCAGGAAGGAAATGGTCTTTGGTAGTTCATGATTAAAATAATACTAATTTCATGGCCACACAACCTCTACTTCATGCCCACTAGAAAACCAAAAGAAGGAGCTTAATGGTGCACACCTGTAATCCCAGTACTTGGGAGGCTAAGACAGAATGATTGCAGATTTGAGACCAGCCTCAGAACTTAAGGAGACCCTACTTCAAAATGAAAAATAAAAAGTGCTGGGGGTGTACCTCAGGGATAAAATTGCCTTGGGACCAATCTTTAGTACAAAATAAAAAACACAAAGAGCAGTTCTCTCTCTCTCTCTCTCATAGCTTTCTTCTTCCACTTAAGTTACCATTTTGAGATAATTTTCTCTCACCTCTAATCTCATTTATTTTAAACTGATATCACTCATTCAAATATCAAAGTTATAATAGGTGAGGATACTCATAGAACAATTTTCTGAGGTTCTACAATCTTTAAACTTGGCTTTGCATCCGTGTGTGTGTGTGTGTGTGTGTGTGTGTGTGTGTGTGTGTATGTATATGTATGTGTATGTGTATGTGTATATGTATAGATACTTATATGCACACATAGTATATATAATTTTCAGTCCTGAGATAACAAGTTTTCCTAGCAATAAGAATTGAACTTTGAAATAAATTTCTTCTTTTTCCTCCTTTATTATATTTTGCCTTCTGCCTCAATGCATCACTTTCTCTCTGTAATTATCCACACCATTCTTCACTAATGGAAAGTGAGGGAGAATTGACAATTATCCATTAACTAGAATGAAACTGTCATTTTTTTGGTATGCTGATAAAATGTTGCTATGCTATTGTTTTCATTGTTCTTAAATGACTCTTCCAGAATTGTTAATTCAATATTTTGATTCCATATAATTTTAAGAAATTACTTTTACATAAATTTAAAATGTTGAAAAATCAATTTTTCATGTCAAATTTGAAAGTTGAAATATATATATTATATATATATGTCTAGTTTAACATATTTACTAATACAATGCTACTGTTCAAGTTAAAAATCTAAAAGAGAGCTTTGCCTCTATTTTAAATATTCACTTAATTTTATTTTAATTAGAAAAGTGTGGTTGTTATAATGAATAGGAGGGCTATTAAGATGCATTATTAAGGCCAATGCTTATCCATGTAATAAAAGGAAAATTTAAATAGCTAAATGGGTTTTGAAGAGAGTTAACTTAATTTTTTTAAACTTCAAAAATCGAATGCTTTAATTTTCATGCTTTTAGTTTGTATTTAATAAATACTAAAACCATGCATGAATACGATAATGAGGAACTCAAATATGCTAAAATAACACATACTCTTTTGCCAATTTATCTTCAACTTTTAGATGTATATTCTCTCTGCCACCATGACAAATTTCATCTCTTAAAAAAGGCCAGTATTGATTGAACACAACTAGCATTATAGTGGTCTATATTCTTCCCAATTATGGACAAATAAAGGGGTGACCCTTTAAATGTTTTCATCCTCTCCTTGTCTTTTAGTTTTTTGTTTCTTTTAATTGCTCTCCTTTTTCGCACTCTGGTTTTGGCTAAGACTGTCACAGAATCAGGACTATAAAAGGGCATAAACATCAGTAGCTTTTTTGCTCATTCCTGGCACTCATCTTTATTTGCACACAACTTGCCTCCTCCTTTATCAGATTACAGTAGCAATAGTACCTCAGCCTAAATGCTGACTTAAAGGGCAAGAGAGTGAGCACACTGTTGCAAGTATAGATTTTATACTTTGGAAACTGGGTGAGGATGAATTAAAGAAACGAGGGAGAAAAATCACAGAATCAGAACTGCCCAACTATTTTCATCCCGTGAAAGTTGAAGAATATCTTTTTATGTTGTTGCTTACTAGGACAGTATTAGAAGTAAATTTATGACTAAATGGACAAAATATTATCATACCAGTTGGGATCTCAATGGCTATCATAGATTGGAAAATAATGAAAAAGAAAACGAGAAATTACACTCAAAAGAGCATAACCAGAGAAAATGTTGGCTTGTAGGCAGTGAACTGAAAGAGCTTACGGGAAGCTCCGACAGCTGAAGAATCCTGATTTAGTGGAGGCTGAAGGGCAGGGCAGGAGCCATGTGAACAGCTGCTGAAGAGCTGGTAGATTCCTTTGGATTAGGTGTACACACCCTATCTCTAATGGGTTGTTTCGGGGAGTACCAAGTATTATCAAAGGAGTATGGTTTGCTCAAGTCTATGGCCTTCCCAGTGTTTTATATTAAATGTCTAGAAATAAATTTGCTCTCAAAATAAATCCAGAAATGAAAATACTAAAAGTGGTTCCATAATGTTTGTATTATATGGGTTGGGATGACCATAATGTAAAGAAAAAATTGTAGCTGATAATTTGTTATCCACTCATTTATGCAGTGAATATATATTGAGTACCAATTTTGTGCCAGGTACTGTGCTATGCTCTGGAGATAATATTTTAAACCAGCAGATTCAAAGGGATTAACATTTAGAGAAGGGTGTGCGTATAAATATGCTCATACTATTTAAATTGCATCTTTGGGATGAAAGCTATAGAATAAAGCTCCTATTTTATAAGAATGAAGAATAGTGAGACTTGAACTCTTCTTAAAATCTGGGGAGATATTCTTGAGAAAATGATAAAATTAGGAAATAGTTGCCCATGGGAAAAGAGAGAGCAAAAATGTTTCAGTTGGAGAGAACTACATTTGTGGCAGTGAAACCTGGTATGAAGTAAACTAAAACAAGGTTAGCTTTCTGAAGGTATAGAAAGAAAGTATAAAACAAGACTGCAGTTGAAAGGATTGGCTGGAGTCCAATTATTCAGAGCCTTGAAGATCATGAGGATTATTTTTGTCTGTATATGAGCACTAGACAGCCTTTTGTTGATTCTGAATAGAACTCTGATATGAACATATTTGTATTTTAAAGAATATCAATCTTTCATTAAGAAAGGATTGGAAAGTGATAGGGGTAGATGAGGGCTTCTAATCTGAAAGCTATTATGGGTAGCTCCTCCAAGTTCAGAAGAAGGTGGTATTGTGACTAGAATGGTGGCATTAGAGAGAAAAGAAGTGGGTCTAATGAAGATTTATCAATGAAATAGTATCAATAGAAATTGCTGTTGAATTATATGCAGTGCCCTCCATGACACGTACAATTGGGTGTATAATAGTGTCATTTATAAGGAGAAGATTGAAAGGGAAACTGAGATGATGGGGAGGGTTGGGGAGTGGTTGCTAATCTTTTGTATGGAGAATGTGAGTACATAGGATATGGGGATCTGAAGCCTAGAAATGAAGTAATTATTGGATTTAAATGTGTGCACCAAGGAATGGATAAGACCAGCTAGAAAGATTGTAGAGTATGAAGAAAAGGAAGTCAGGAATTCAATAAGGGAGGCAAAAACACTCTCAAAAACTCAGAGAAAAGCTGGGCATGGTGGCACACATTTGTAATCCCAGCATTTGGGAGGCTGAGACTGGAGGATCCAGGTTCATGGCCAGCCTCAGCTACTTAGTGAGGCACTCCGCAACTTAGTGAGACCCTGTTCCAAAATTAAAAAAAATAGGGCTGGGGGTATAGCTCAGAGGTAGAATGCCCCTGAGTTCAATCCTCAGTACCAAAAAAAAAAAAAAAAAAAAACCTCAGAGAAAAAGCATCTAGATTAAGTGATAAAATCATAAGCAAAATAATATTTGTGTAAAAAGGGCTGTTCTTTTCAATCTCTGTGTTAATGACTTTGTGAATGAGGATCTCACTTTTAGCACCAGGTGTCTTGGTTTCTACAGTCTTTGCTATCTATTTACCCCAATTTTCTCTTCCACATTGCTATTTCAGTGAGATATCATCAAAATATTGCCTTAGTAGAAAAGCTTCAATAAATATTTAAATTGTATAATATATTCAGTTTTTTCCTGTACTCTGCACTTCCTAAAATACCTTCTTTGGAAACCCCATTTCAACTGACTACTGTATAATGAAATGAGCCTTCAGTGTAAAACATTTATCATAGTCTGAATTTCAATTGCTCAGTCAGAGTTGTTAAGTAATATGAAAAATCATTCTTTGGAGAATACAAAACTGCATAGATACGACAAGGTAACTTTGCACTTTGTTTAATGCTGTTTTAGTTAATATAGATGCTTATTGGAGAAATGTCTAAAAATTCTTGAGAACCATTAGTAGAGTTGAATATTCTTAACTCTGCAAAACTGGTGAAAATACTTATAAAACATTGACAATTCAGTTCAAATAAAGCAAAATCATCCTGAAGAGGTAGAAGATATTTGAGTAATTGATATTTAGTCATGGATGAGTGTAATGTACTTATCACTTAGCTTTTAGGGAAGTGGGACTAGATAGAATATTAATAAGATATTGAACACACTTTCCATTATGTTTTTACTTGCTTGTAACTAAACATTTTTGGATACCTACTGTGTTCCCTTTGCCTTTTCTAAGATTACAACTCTGTAAGTCAGAGAAGAACAGAAAAATGTGTACATATACGTATATATATACAACTAGTATAAATTGTCAGGACACATAGCTACTTATGGTGTGATTATGTACATTTCATTGAATAATCTAATTTATAAATAGTCCTTAGAGTATGGTCATATCAAGTCATGTATTAATATGGAGAATTACTGGAAGCAACAGTAATGCAAAGAAAAGGATTAATGAGGCATTGATTTCCCCTACATACATAGCTATTGACATTATCTCATATATGTATAGCACTATTCCAATTCATTTAACCTTCTATAAAATTTTACATCATTTATCAAGTTTGTACTAAGATTCAGTTATTTTTCTGAGTACATGGTGTGTGTCTCATTTAATTCCCATGTTAATTCTAGGAGGTAGGGGGATATAATCACCTATATTTTACATTTGAAGATATAGAAGTACAAGGTTAAATAATTTGCCTAAGGTAGCTCAGCTAATATGTCGTGGAATCAAGATTTTAAAAAATGGCACAGTGAAGACAGACATGGTGGTAAAAGCCTGTAACCGCAGTACTTGAAAGACTGAGACAGGAAATTACAGGTTCAAGGCCACCCTCAGCAACTTAGAACCTCAGCAACTTAGTGAGACCCTGTTTCAAAATAAAAAGTAAAGAGGACTGTAGCTCAGAGGTAAAATGCCCCTTGGTTCAATTACCAGTATTAAAAAAAAGTGGCATAGTGACTATAGGATTCAAGGTCTTTAACCTGTCAGTTGCCACAGCCTCTCAGATTTGAATAGAATGTAGAGAGGATAGAATAAAATATAAAATGGCAAGAATCATAATATCTTCTAGAAACAACTAAACATGTTTCATTGAGAATGTTTTTTTTTTTTTAAGTTAGAACATTTTTGGTTTGTTTACTTGAAGACTATAGACCTTGACACAATATACTTTCTTAGATAAAAACTGACATATCTTGAATTACCCCACATTTATCGTTTAGACTCCCACAGGGAATCATGTATGATGATATCTATAATAGTTAACTTGCTTCACTATTTTATTCCTATCTCAATCTTCTTGCTATGTGAACATGGAAAACATCAAAGAAAGTAACCATATCCCTTATCTACTTGTAAGATACAGCTAGCTTCCCAGAATGGTCTCACTAGTTGTTCTTTCTGAGTTAATTTCATTGATAAATAGGCAGTTGTCCTACATAGAAAACTGAGAACTGGACTCACATGAATACAGTTTAATAATATAAACAAACATAATTTGCATAGATTAATGTGATATTTAGTGATAATACCATTCTTTTGTGTGTGTGTGTGTGGTACTGGGGATTGAACTCAGGGGCATTCTACCTCTGAGCTATACCCCCAGCCCTATTTTTTATTCTTTATTTTGACAGGGTCTCACTAAGTTGTGAAGTGCCTCTCTAGGAAGCTGAGGCTGGCCGTGAACCCAGGTCCTCTGGTCTCAGTCTCCCGAATCCTGGGATTACAACCGTGCGCCACCACGCACGGTTTGTGATAATACCATTCTAAATAAATATTTTAGTGAAATTACCATATACTATTGTATGTAGTGGTATATACGTATATAATGTACACTGTACAATTCTAGAGTGTACCAGGAGCATAGAGAGTGAGCATTAGGCTGTGAAGTACGTGACACCCCTGTGCATCCTATGCAGCAATGTCAACACTAATTTTTCCACTTCTATGATCACAAATGATATTGAAATTTCAGATTTTATAAGCAATTTCATTCTCATCAAGTGGTACACATGTCTAAAGATTAAAAGAAAAAATATCAAATATCATGATACAACAGAATGATTCAAGATATATAAATTAGAATGGGAGGTGAGGGGGAGTAAGAAATAACTCAATGATTCATTTTCTAATAGCCTGTTGATTGTCATGTCCATTTTTCATGATGAAGATTGTTAGCATTGTCAGATTACAAGTTAGTAAATAAAAATATCAGAATAATATAAATTTTAATTTATTTAAGTTCATCTTCTATTTCATAACTCTGAAGTCATTGATATTTGGATATGCTATAATAATAAATCTCATGCTAAAGATATATTTTCAGAGATCTGTTATGTTGATTTCGAATCAATAAATGGAATGATGTTTCAAACAAATGTAGCACTGCTCTATGATATTAAATGTACAAACACTATTTTTATAATTTATGGCTATAAATGATGTTAAGATGCATGATATAAATAGAAGGAATCATTAGGATTTTTCATTTTAATCAATTCTGTACCCCTTTTATTCAATTTTCCTAGTATGTGAATTTTGGTGAGATTTGGGTAGAATATTCTTTTTCTAGGAAAATAAAAGCTCTTCATGTCAGTGAGGTGAATGAAAGGAATTAATTCCTCTCTCTCTCTCTCTCTCCACATCAAAAGTATATATATATATACATACGTATGTATATATATATGTGTGTGTGTGTGTGTGTGTGTGTGTGTGTGTGTGTGCACGCACGCATGTGTGCGTGTTACCTAGAAAATAAGTGGTTTACATAAGAAAGTATTGGGCTTTACTAATGTCTATAAAATCAGTAAAATTGTGACTAAAACAATACTGAAATCAGTTCTTCCATTTGGAAACTATAAAGAGCAGTAAAATACAGATGGTAAAACAATTTATTGTGTCCAAATGCCTTGTTCAATTATAGAAAATTATTATTTATTATGTTCTTTTATTTATTCCTTAAGGTGTTATTGGCCATATTATTTTGGTATTAAATATGGGATGTAACTGTACTAGTCATTCCCTTCTTGGTAATTTTTAAGAAAACAGGATTATAAATTCTATGATGGCAAAAATAAAGAAATAATCACCTTCTTTCTTTTCTTTTTTAAACTTTTATTGGTGTGTTGTAATTATACATCAGTGACGTTCAAAGTGATACAAATATGCATGCACACAGCACTTGGTATCCTTCCCTCTTCATCCCACCCTTATCTCCCTCCCTGTATATGTTAGTGAGATTGGTAGTGATACCTTCATATATGGACAGAGCGTAATATGAATGATTTCCTTCATGAATTCTTTATATACATCAGTTGGACTAAATATTGAGATTCTCTTTTTTCCTTAAAATTGAATAATTTCTACTCATGTTTCACCCTGCTGAGTTCACGTGAAGTAAAGAACTTCTCAAGTCACTAAAGCCAATGGACAATATTTCCCCTTCCTCTTTCTTGAACTTACAGCTGTGCTCAGTATTGACCATTGTCCCTTATTATGAATATTTTGTCTTGGAGATCAGTGCATTGTGCTGTCCCATTTGTTTACTTTTGTTTTTGTTTCCTCCATTGTGGGAGGTGTTTCTGTTCAATCTTCATTGCAGGCTGATCTTCTCTACTCAAGCTTTAAATATTAATTCCTCGGGACTCAATCAAATATGCTTCTCTAATCTCACACTTGGTTGTCATACCTATTTCCATGACTTTGTTAACTCCTATTTGCAGATAACTAAGTTTTCCTCTGGTTAAATTTTCTCCAATAAATTCCAGAACTATAATTTCAACTGCCTCATTATATTTCCATTTGTATGTAACAAAGGCACCTCTACTCTAAATGCTCAGAACAGAAATACTCCTCCATCCCATGAATCTTGATTCTTTTCCATCATTTTCTTTATCACTGAAAGGTGCTATCATTCATCCAGATTCACAAGCCAAAAACACATTTCATTTTTGAAGCTCTTATCTCTCTTGCCCACTCATATCTAAACCATTGTCAATCACTGTAGGATGTATCCTTTAATATCTTTTCATCCACTTCTCTTCATCTCCTCTACTGTTACCCTACTCTAATCTAGTTTCTTTCACTAGGCATACAGCAGCCATTTTCTTTCCGATTTCTCTGCATCACCTCTTCCCTCTAATTCTTTCTCTAAAATTCATTCAGTTAAGTCTGAGTTTACCACTGTCCATTTGATCACTTTAATAGTTTCTGGTGGTTCATAGGAAAGCAAAACAAAAGCAAACTGAATAAACAATGCCTAAGATACTGCCTAACTCGTATGTCTCATCTCCCGTCATGCCTCACCATCTTACTGGCTTTTTCTGTTGCTTGAATAGACCTTGTTTCTTCCTACTTCAGGGCTTTTGCACATGTTTTTTCTGTTTATGTAGAACTTCTCCTTCCCTCTTTTTCTAAATAGGAAACACCATTTTCCATTCACAAGCTTACCTCTGAGTAGACATCAAAATTCCATGAGTACATCAAATTTCTGTACTGTAACATCCCTCCCTAACACATAGTAATGTTAGGATTACATATGTATGTAAGTAAGTTATTGATATTTGTTCCTCAGAGTATATGGTAAGCTTCTTGAACCCAGACACCTCAGCTGTTCTTGCTCACTGTTGCTTCCCTAGAAACAGTCACATAGTTTTCTTAATAAATATTTTGAGTAAATTAGTTAATGTTAACACTTTAATGAAGGATATAGTTTTAGCCATTTATATATACTAACATTTTATAATCATAATGATAATTTGTATCTAATGATTTTTATATGATAATAAAAGTACTTTAGTTCTGGTTGAGGTTTAACATATATAAATAATGAAGATTTGCTTTCCATCCATTGGGTACTTTTCCTTTCTTTGACTCTTTCACTCTTTTGGTTCTCAGTTTTGTTTTTTGTAGTTTTTAATCCATGTATTTTTTTTCTTTTCTTCATCTTTCTTTGGGAAATCTCAGAAGGCTAGTAAACGAATACAGAAAATATCACTTAGAACCAAACACTAAAAATAAAACCAACCCAATTAGAAAATGAGGAAAAGATCTGAATGTACATATAACTGAATTGGTTATAAAGCTAGCAAATAAGTACATGAAAATATGCTCCATATTACTAGCCACTAGAGAAATGCAGATTAAAGATACAATAAGTCATCATTATATTCCTATCAGAATGAGACTTTTTAAAGCAGTGGAAATATTAAAAATTAACAAAAATACAGTAAAATGAGATCTCTCATATGATGCTGGTAGGAATGTAAAATGGTCCAGCCATGCTAAACAACAATTTGGGACTTTTTTCTAAAATTAAGCATATAATCACCATATGACCATGTGCTTGTGCTCTTGGGCATTTATCTCAGAAAATGGAAATTTATGTTTACACAAAACCTGTGTACAAATATAATAATCAGAAACTAGACACAAATCTAATATCCATAAATGGATGAATTTTAAGCAAACTTTGATTTATCCATATCATAAAATACTATTCAGTAATAAAAAGAAATGAAGCTCAGTATAGTGGTACATGTCTGTAATCCCAGTACTTGGGAAACTGAGACAGGGGATCACAGTGTTGAGGCCAGGCTTAGCAACTTAGTGAAAACCTCAGGAACTTAGTGAGAACCTATTTCAAAATAAAAAGGGCAAGGGGTAGCTCATAGGTAGAGTGCCTCTGGTTCAGTACCTAGTGCCAAAATCAATCAATCAATCAAAAGAAACAGACTTTTTATACTCATTATTTACAATGCCAATGGATTTCAAGGGCACAATGCTGAATGAAAAAAAGAAGTATCAGCTGGTTACTGTTATTCGTTTTATAGAATATTATTCCAATAACATTACAAATATTATCAATAGGTTACTGGTTTCTAGATGTTAGGAATGGGGAAGGGGTATCCTAAATAGTGGTACTATGTATCTTGATTGTGATGTTTGTTATACAATGCTATAGTTGATGTAGTTACATAGAATTATACATACACACAGAGATAGGCACACAAATGAATGCATGCATATCTTGTAAAATGTGAATAATATTTAGATTGCACTGACAATTTCCAAGTTTTGATATTGAGCTACATTTATACATGGTGTCAGCATCGGTAAAGGTAGGAAGTTTGCACAAATCATCCTTGCTCATTTGTTTCCAACTACCTGTGAATCTATAATTATTGCAAAATAAGTTTTATTCTAATGCCAGCATTAAGCATTTAATAAGCCCTCCATGTCCTGAAGCCTAGTGTATCATTACCACACCTAATCAAGGGATAAGTCTTGGAAATTAATTAATAAGTCCAGTACTTAGAGTACAAAGAATGGTGTAATGCTAATGGTGTAATTGCTAGAATGCAATCTATTTCTATTATACGGGAACATATATCACTTATTGAACAAAATACCATGATGATTTAGGCCATGATCTGTATTTCTTCCTTCATAAAATATTGTATTTTAGGTTATGACCAAAAATCTCTATGGGAAAGAAATTATGGTGATCCATGGGTATAATAACTGGACAAAGCCTGAGAATGACTTGGATTTTAAATTTGACACTACCTACTAAGCCAAGTAATCCTGGGCAAGCCAACATTTATTTAACTAATATTTATTGAATGCCTACTATATGCCTGGCAGTGAGCTTACCATATCTACTGCCAACTGTCTTCCAAGAGTAAATTTTAAAAATGCGACTTTCCAGGGTTACTTATCATTGAATTAAAATGGGCATATGTTGAATTACTTGGTGAATGACATGGTGTTGAGAATAATTTTTGTTCTTTGTTATTATAACTACTATTATTATCAATAAATATCTAATTTGTATGACTCTAATAGATAAAAATACACTTAGATGCCATGTTTTATGACAGATACATAGGACAAAAGACAATTTCTGACTGGATATTTGTGTGCATGAATGGTTTCCTTGCTTTTAATCTGGAATTAAATCCATCCTTGTAAATGCTGCTCCAGTCATTTTTCTAACGCACAAAACAGATTGTGTGTGCCTCTTCAGAGCACCTTTTAGCTGCAGGGTAAAATCCAAGGCCCTAATTTGTAAGTTGCATCTGCTCTTATCTTTCACCTCTTTATCTGCTATTTATCACCATGAACACTTCCCTCTAGACATAAAATTATTTGTGATTCCACAAATAAGTCATATAATTTCATATCTATGACTTGATCCCACTTAGTGTTCTCACGAAATCCATTAATACCATTTTCCTTCCATCAAAAACTCATATTCATTATTTTAGTGTTTGCTTATAGAATATTGTTAAAAGCATTCCTAATTACCCAAGTTCAGAATATGGTGGTCCTGATATACATTCTTATTGCAAACTCATGGTAGTTAATCCTATGCAATTAATTAAACCCTCTCTTGTCACTTTTAAGTTGCTTCTAAGCTTCTGACTCATACCCTTGCTACTCAAGGGGAGGGTTTTTACTGTTATCTGTGGATTCCTTGTACTGAACAGCTTGTAGGCACACAAATGAATGACTAACTGCCAGAACATTTATCCGACTGTTATTTAGTCATCAAATCACTATATATTTGAAACTCAGACATTATCCAGATTGAATAGGGTTTATGTCTAACAGTGAATACTGTTATACACACACACACACACACACACACACACACACACTAATCAGAATGGAATGACTCTTAATATATTTTTTGATCTTAAGTGCTTAGTGTATTATAAATGTTATAAATCTCAGACTAAATTGTTGGCTGCTTGATCTAGTTTGTTCATGAAATCAGTGGTCTTTTTAGTTTATCTGCGTAATTTGTTTTCTATTTCTTTTTTGTTCTCAAAATAAACAACAGAATTAAAAAAAAAAAAAAAAAACTTCAACCTGTGGGGATTTCTGTCAGGCAATATGGAGCTGAGATTTCATTGGAGATGTTAAGTTGGTTGGATGTGATAAACAGGGAAGGTAAAAATTGGGGAAATCATTTCTGTCCATACAGTACATGTGTGCCAGGCCTGCTGTCTTTGATCTGGACTCAATGTCTCCTGTGTTGGTTGTCTGAGGACAGATTCCCAAGAAAGCAAATGGTTAGCTTGGACTATATCAATGACAAGTGTTTGCTTCTGCTTGAGCTATTGTTGGAAGTTTCCTGAAGGGGACTTAGAACGGAATGTCCATTCCAGAGAGTATTCAGTTTCAGAAAGCTACTTTCCTGAACTTGTTTCCCAGCCTGAGGGTTGGCCACAATGATTGGAAATCTTTCATCTGTGTTAATCCAGGATAGAGCTCATTTATAAATGGAAAGTTAGTTGCTGGATAAATATGTGTGCTCAGGCATGGAGCCCCATTACACATATTCCCAAACTCAGAGTGAGAAATATTTATTGAATGACTCATATATAGGGAATTGAAAGGTCCCTTAAAAATAGGATCCACTGCCGGGTGTGGTGGTGCATGCTTATAATCCCAGTACTTGGAAGGCTGAAACAGGAGGATCTAAATTTTTT
The DNA here is from genome assembly GCA_004027655.1 of Graphiurus murinus. Classification (NCBI taxonomy): domain Eukaryota; kingdom Metazoa; phylum Chordata; class Mammalia; order Rodentia; family Gliridae; genus Graphiurus; species Graphiurus murinus. The sequence goes on from PVLC010002773.1 coordinate 102,723, forward strand.
GGAAGCAATATGAAGTAGAAATAATCTCAGCTAACTTCCAAAAATAGAATTATGCACACATATACCCAGAATTCTAAAAATGATACATGCTATAGATTCAGCCTGTGACCCAAGTATATAATTTATTTAAATTTTGCTTGTGTGTTTTAACTGTTCACATTAAAATATATTCCTACACTCAAGTTCCCTTTTGGAATCTTCAGTACTTACTATAAATATAAACATAGTCTTTCTAATAGAAGAATAAGAAGGATACTAATTGATGAGTATGCTGTCCATTTGTTCCAAATGCAGGAAACCATTTAAATTAAGTATACTGTGATTATAAGTATCTCTTCTATCAAACAATAAAATCAATTCTTCTAAATATTCAAATATTTATATATCTGGTATGGTTACATTAGCTTCATAGTACTTTTTTTTGTGTGTGTGTGGTACTGGGGATTGAACCCAGGAGCATTCTACCTCTGAGCTATACCCCCAGCCCTATTTTTTTATTCTTTATTTTTTTTTTGAAACAGGGTCTCACTAAGTTGCGAAGTGCCTCACTAGGTAGCTGAGGCTGGCCGAGAACCCAGATCCTCCAGTCTCAGCCTCCCAAATGCTGGGATTACAAGCGTGCACCACCATGCCCGACGCTTCATAGTATTTCTAAATGTAAATTCCCATGATATAAAAAGGGAGTGAGGAGTATATACAGAGAAGGAGAAAAGAACATCTGACTTTTTGTTATTAGAATACATTTGGATCCATTTGGGAGAAATACTTTTCTTTGAGATGAAATTCAACTTTCGTGGCATATATTAGTGTATCTAAGCATATAAGTGCCTGTATGTTATTTTTATTAAAAACAAGTAATGAGAGTATAGTAGCATGAATTTTAACATAAGTGTATTTTCTAACTAAAGTAATAACTTTGAAAATGTGGATTATTTTTTGTTACTGTGTATGATTTTAATATTCCCTTCAATTTATTGTAATATTTGCCTCTAAAAGAAAAAGAATCTATTGTTTGGAAATAATTTTAAACTAAGCAAAATCATTACTATATAAATAGGCATTTAAACAAACCATTAGGATATATGTCCCCCCCACCCCTGGATTAAACTTTAAAACTGATGAAGTTTCAGATTTCAGTACATTTAGTGTCTACACAATGCTCTTTTAACTGTAAAACCTGTGCATTTAATTTCCAGAACCAAGTAGTTCAGTGCTTGAAACTAAATTGCCACGTATTACTGAGCATTAGTCAGAATATTATCTTATAGCATCTGTTGCATCCTCTGTTCTGAGGTAGATGTGTATTTCTTGTTATTAGTGCTCAATTGATGAGTACAAATATGTATGCAGCCCGGAGCAGAGCATTCATTTCACTGACTGCAATTACTAGCATGTTTTTGACATCTTATTCATTGGGAGAGTGTCATTTAATGTTAATTGGAATGAATGTGAATACTTTCACATTCTTAATGAATTTGCTTGTAGAATGAAATCAAACATGTCTGTTCTGCTTTGAGGATCAAGAATCCTCCTTTAAGCAAAAGGGGAAAAAGCCAGAAAAGGTAAAATGACATATTTCATGCTAGTTCCAACATGATTTTTTTTAACAAGATAGAATGCCTTATTTAGATGTGGGCATACTGAGTAGTTTGGCATTCCTCCCTCTTAATTCCAAAAACATTGTGACTAAATTTCTTTGATTGCATTTCATTCTTGTTCTGTATCCACTTGTTTACAAGTCTCTTTCTTAAAAAAAACTTCTGTGAGTACTCTTGTTTAAATACCATGTGTACTAAAACTCTAGTGATAGATGCTTAATTAATAGTAACCAGATGGTTGGGACCTTGTCTGGATAACCTCTGATATTATCAGTATTTTGTTTTCTGTTTTAGCCAGAGAAGTGGCTAGCTCCTAGTAGTATATTCAAATGGGTGTCTAGAATTTGCTCCCTACTCAGTACTAGCTTAGACAGTGAGGTAGATAAAATAATAAAATAAAATATGTACTGTCAAGGAATATTTTTTGCATCCTCAAATATTTAATGGAGAAGATTCAGACCTCTTTTCTATGTGACTGATAATAGTTGTGAAACCTCTTGCAGATGATAAAATACTATAACAATGGACAGAATTCCCCAGGAAGGAAAACATGTCTGCTTAGCTCATAAAAATTTGTGTTGTTGTGCATGGTCTAACTCTCTTGCTTAGAAAAAAACACACAAAATTTTCTGAAATATTTAGGAGCAGCATCATTGATTCATTCACAAATACATATTGGATTTTAGATATCACAGGAAAGGTTTGGAGGGGATTATTTATTTGTTTATTGTGCTGGAGATTGAACCCAGGAGTAATGTACCTCCAAGCTCCAATCCTAGCCCTGCCACCATGCCAGGGCCACAGTAAATGTTAAGTATATAAAGTTGAAGCCAGATACTGTGGCACATACCTATAATCCCAGCACTTGGAGCTGAGACAGATGGACTGCAGGTTCAAGGCCATTGTGGGGTAAATTAGTGATATCCTGCTTCATTAAAAAAAAAAAAAAGATAAAATGGCTGGGGATGTAGCTCAGTGGTAGAGCACTTCTGTGTTCAATCCCCAGTACTACTACTACTACTACTACTACACACACACACACACACACACACACACTATATATATATATATATATATATATATATATATATATATATATATATATATATAATTTATTTGAAGAAAACATACTTCTTGTCTCCCAGAAAGAGGAGAAAATTATACCAATAATAAATCCAGCACCTTGTGGAGATTACTACAATACAAGTTGTTGGGGCAGCATGTAGGAAAGAACACAATCTATGAGGAGATTTAAGAAGACAAAAAGGTGGATGGATTAGGTTTAAGCTTAATACAGGATAATAACTTTCTATGTTAAAACATAGGGAGCATATTTAAAGATGTAGAATTAATAAGTGCAGTGTATTTAGGGCATTAAATAAGGGAGCACTTATCAGATCATAAATTCAATTATATGGTGTGGTTAAAAATATAAATTGGAGCTGGGTGTGGTGGCACACACCTGTAATCCCAGTACTTGGTAGGCTGAGACAGAGGGCCTGCAAGTTTAAGACTAGTTTTAGCAACTCAGCAAGACCCTTAGCACCTTAGATAGACTCCATTCCAAAATACAGAGATCAAACAGGAGCCGGGCGTGGTGGCGCACCCTTGTAATCCCAGCATTCGGGAGGCTGAGACCAGAGGATCCATCCGGGTTCGTGGCCAGCCTCAGCTACCTAGTGAGACACTCAGCAACTTAGTGAGACTCGATTTCAAAATAAAGACTAAAAAACAGGGCTGGGGGTATAGCTTGGAGGTAGAATGCCCCTGAGTTCAATCCCCAGTACCGAAAAAAAAAAAAAAAAGAGAGATCTAACAGGGCATGATTACACACACTTGTAATCCTATTACTTGGGAGGCTGAGACAGGAAGATTTCAGGTTTGCAGCCAGTCTCCACTACTTAGTGAGACCCTCCACGACTTAGTGAGACCTTGTTTCAAAATAAAGAATAAAATATAGGGCTGGGGGTGTAGCTCAGAGGTAGAACTTGGGATCAATCCCCAGTTCTGAAAAAAAACAAAAGAGGTCTAGGGGTAGCCAGGCGTAGTGGTGCATACCTATAATTCCAGTACATGGAAGGCTGAGACAGGAGGATTACAGGTTCATGGCCAGCCTTAGCAACTTAGTGAGGCTCTGCTTCAAAAAAAAAGAAAGAAAGAAATAGGTCTGGGGGTATAGCTCAGAGATATAGAACATGCTGGGCTCAATCCCAGTACCAAATATATTTTATATATGAGTATATATAAAGTGTATATAAAAGTTGAAGTCAGGTTATGAAGAGTACACCATGAAGTTATAGTCCACACTAAGGAGTTTGGGAAGCATTAAACAACTTTGAAAAAGGAGTTAATACAAATGAAATTCTATATTTATGCTTTAGGCCTTAATATATAGAGAAGACTCTGATACTGATTGGTAGATTTTGAATTAGAAAGACACGTGGAAGTACAACTCCATAGCAGTACCCAAACATTAGCTTCCGTGATATCACTGATTATTGTCAAAACACAAATTTCTGGGCTACACTGTCAGTAGATCTGTGATGAAGCTTAAATCTTTGAATTCTTACAAGTTCCCAAGGTAATAATAATGACATAGCTGGTTCAGAGATCACATATGAAGAACTCTGACTTAGAGTATTATTTCTAGGCTGCATATTAGAATCACTCAAGAGGCTTTTAAAATTATGGCTATCTATAGCCAGCCATGATTCCAGATCAATTATATCAGAACTTAAAAGGCAAACATACTGTAAATTGTGTTGAGAGTCACTATTCTTAAAAAAGGCATGAGAAAGTTGCGGTTATATCTCAAATAAGAATGAAAAACATGGAATGAAATAAAGACATGTTATATTTCAATAGTAAAACTTAGTAATGGAATTGACTAAATAATGAGGAAAGAAAAAAAATACTGAAGAGTCTTTTGGCCAGAACCATTATCTTCCAGTTATCTGCCAAAATAGTAAACACAAAGGCAAAGGGGAGAACACATATGTTCTTTAGGCCTATTAGAAAATGTAGAGTTGGTCCTTTGGCCACATACATATGACTCTACAAGATGACACTGTAGAGTTTAAGGGAATGAGTACTGTTATAAAAAGATTGCCTCACAAACATTACCATGGCAAAACTGGAAGAGTCTACAGTGTTTCCCAGCATGCTGTTGGCATTGCTATTAACAAACAAGTAAAGGGCAAGATTCTTGTAAATAGATTTAAAGAATATATTGAGATTAATAAACATGAAAGAACTGAAATGATTTCTTGAAAAGCATGAAGAAAAATGAGCTGATAGATAAAGAAGCCTTAGAGAAAGTTACCTGGGTTCAACTGAGGTACAAGCCTGCTCTGTCCAGAGAAGCACAATTTGTGAGAACCAATGGAAAGGAGCCTAAGTTGCTATAAGTTATCCCCTGTGAAAAAGTGGCATAAAAGGTATAATATATATATAAAGCCAGGCATGGTTATTCATGGCTGCAATCACAGTACTTGAGAGACTGAGACAAGAGGATCACAGGTTTGAAACTAGCTTCAGCAACTTAGCCAGACCTTGGTTCAAAAGAAAATAAGATTGGGGATGTAGTTTGGAGGTAGAATGTCCCTGGGTTCAATAACCAGTACCACAATAAATAAATAGATGAATAAATAAATAAATAAAGAATCTTTGTACTAAGCCGGGCGTGGTGGCGCACGCTTGTAATCCCAGCATTCAGCATTCGGTGTAGGAACCCCAAAAGGGGACCCTAACGCTGTCAGCTGGATACCGGCGCTCACCCCAAACAATCTCGAGAGTCGTCACTTGATGCAAAACCGCAAGAGGCTTTATTGTAGGACTAACGCGCGTTAGGGCTCAACCTGCATCCCACGCAGGGGTAGGAGAGGAGAGCCCCGAAGGGGTTTGGAACAGGGTTTTTATGGGGGTTTAGTACATAGACATTTTTTAACTACAGATTTTACAGCATGCACTGGCAGGTCAGATAAGCGAAACAGGATAGTAAAGTCTCACATGTTTGATAAGGCAGGTTGGTTAATTAAGCGGTTTGTTTACACACTTTAGGGTAGGGGGCATTTTATTCATTTTAACTTATCTTAAACCTCTTCCTGGGACTTTGTAAAATCTAAAATGGTTCCTGGTTGAAGGATAACTTAAATCCAAGGGTCATTTAACACTCAAAAACCTAAAAATCTTTCTTTC